>OX578146.1:100705854-100816730 GCA_951213105.1 Amaurobius ferox
AAGTAGGTCACGTGATCTCTTCATATAATGGTCACGTGATCTCTTCATATAAAGCATGTAATTAATAATTTAATTTTTATTTAAAAAAATACCGAATATATTTTGCTGAATTTTTTTTTATATATTTTTGGGGATAATTTGAATATTTGCTAAAACTTTCGAAGCAATTTAGGAATTTTAAATTCGCTTAAAAATTGATTGAAAAATTAGATCACTAAGGTTCAATGTATTTCATTTTATCAATCTGGGTCCCACAAACTGTCTGAGCAACATATAAAATTTTATTTTGATATAGTCATGTTTACGGCAGTTATTGTGCTAACGTACATACAGACAGACAGAATGAACAAAGTCATAAACACTTTTCAACTATGTTGTAAAGAGTTAAAAGGGATCAGAAAAAAATGCAAATCATTAAGAGAACATATATTGGAATTTTCGCTATCTCAGTATGACGGCCGTTATAGTAACCTAATCTAACAAATAAATTAAAATGAACAGTAAATAATACATGTATTATAAGCGTAAGATAATGATGAAAGATTGAAAAAAAAACTATGTGCACTAGTAACAAAATACTAGACAACAGACTACAAAAACTCTTCAAAGAAATATAGAACAATCTTCCAAATATGGACATGGACATATTTAACACGCTGTTGTATCAAATAAAAATTACGTCATTCTGCTGCTTCAAATTCCTTGTTTTCATATCAGCCATATATACTGAGAAAGATTCAGTAAAAAAAAAAACTGATATTCACTTTGGACAATCGTGAGCCAGGAAATAAAATTGTGTACATGGCTATGAATACATTTGCCTCCATCCATATCTAGTTGGAGAAATTTTCATGCAGCACTAAAATACAGTTTATCAGCAATAAATATGAAAGAAGGGGCATTTTTAAGCAGTTCGTCTTGTTCAAAAATGAATGTTTCTGTAAACGATAATATGACTAAAGTAAATACAAATTACAGTAACTTTTCAATGCAGATTGAATAATGGAACAAATTCTGCTATGATGGCTTTAATCTATTATTTTCTTTATAATCCGACAGAACATAAGTATAATTTTTTAGGAAAGCAACAATTTGGGTAGTAGCTCTAGGATAAGCCAAATTATTCAATATCCCAACAGATTATCTGATTCGAAATATGATTTATTTTATTAGGATGATGACAATAAGTACTGATAATATTTTATAATAATATTATTTATATAAAAATGACTTCATTCTTTTTTATATCTGCACTCAATTGTGTCTGTATATCTGCTGTGCATAAAAGCTGATTCCCAGTGATTTTTGTTACAGGGACAGCTATTGCACATTTAGCAGAATGTAATTCAAATAAGTTAAAGGACTAAATTCCAGAGACCGGTACGGTCGTTTTTTTTTTTTTTTTTTTTTCTTCTTTTTTATCGTGCCAAATCGACGATAAGCGGAGTGCTTTGTTGCGACCTTGGTAACTCTTTAACTCTTCATAATCATGGTAACCTTACGAGTTGGTTGGATACTATGGCAACTTTCTCAACATCGGGCGCCAGAAAAGTCGCCAAATTGAAGACCGTACCGGTCTTTGGGATAATGCCAGAGAAAAATATAAGATATAATAGGGAAATGTACTGAGCAGACAGTATTGGCTGGCTAAAAAGGAAATGCGTGACGTGCGGTAATGTAGCAAATCTCTGCAAGAGGTTCATATTGGCCTCTAGAAGGTTGCGGTACATAAACCAGCAGATAGTTGAAATAAGCTAAAGAAATAATATATAACCTCGAACTGTAATGACCAGAAAATATCGATAACACTTTGCAAAGTGATAACTTTATAAATAATGCCTAATTCTATTTAAATTCAGTTAATATATCATTTATTCTATTTTTCACATTATCATGTATTCTAATTTTTTATTGGAACAGTGCTATTTTTAAAATATTATGCTCTTGTATTCTGCACTTATTAAGACTATTGAATATAAGTGCCATTATATACTCTAATATTTCTATTTTAACTTATTTTTCTAAGTTATTTAGCTTATATATTTCTTGAATATAATAATATTGAATATTTTTATCTCTACATAATTTTTAGAAAATTCCTCCCATATTTTACTAATATCAATAGCGCAATTGTATTTAAAATGTTATTTCCCATTCCTCTCTTGTTAATCAATTCTGGCTATAGTTTTATTCCAGGTGGCATGGCTAAATGTTTTATTTTCAAGTTTATTTAATTTATAATCCTTATAAGAATTTCACCATAGCAACTAATTTTTATAATGTTACATGGTACTAATTTATTTTATTAAATGTCATCCATATCTAATGCTGAGTTCTTCATGATTTATAATATGTCACATTCTCAATTTATTTTAATTTCACAACGTGCTAAGTATTGGCAATATTAACTTTACATTATTATGTGGCAACCTTTACTGTTTATTTACTTATTATAAATAATTTTCATTATTATGAATCTGCAATCTATCACGCAATATTCTACTCTACCAAAAATAGTATCACCCACCAACCCCCATTCCTCAACAGCAATCGGCACTTTCCCAAAGACCGGTACATTCCAGAATTTGGCGACATTTTTGGCGCAAATTCTCTTACTGCGCACGATGTTTTTAAAATGCATCTTTAGCTTATATAAAGGCATTTCATGTAATTTTTTTTCCAAATTTAACAATATTCTAACAATTTAAAACACACAAATTGTTACTTTCCTTATATACATAATATATAAGGAGAGTAATGTGATGGGATCGAAAATAAGAATTCGAGTTTTCGACGGGAGAGCACGTTTCAAGCATCCCTGATTACGAATCGAACGTTTTTAAAGTGATGTCTGTGTGTGTGTATGTGTGTGTGTCAATGATACTGTGGAGACGATATCTCACGAACGAATGGGGAGATTCGAATGAAATTTAGTACAAAACTTACAATCCGTGAATATTGGAAGCCTATTGCTTTAAAACACAATCGAATGTTCAGAACCCCCCTAAATTTTGGAGTGAAATTTTAAAAAAATCATAAAAAAATGAAAACATTTAACAAAGTTACGCAAATAGATATTTCTTATGTAATTTTTCCTTAGAAAACGATCGACATAAACTTTGGAACGCTAGCATACACCGTTCTCGAAATATTGCACATTTTTCAAATAAATTTATCAAAAAATCCCATAAATTAAAAAAAAATATATTAACTGTTGAGAAACATGCTCATTTTACACATGTAATATTATGCGATGAATTTGCTGACATCATTGTCAAGGATCTAGCTCGTTTTTAAACGTAATCGAATGTTCAGAACCTCTCTAAATTTTCGAGTGAAATTTTGAAAAATTCATCAAAAAATCAAAACCTTTAAAGTTACGCAAGCAGACATTTCATTTGTCATTTTCCTTAGAAAATCCGATGTCAATAAACTTTAGAACGCTAGCATGGACCGTTCTCGAGATATTGCACATTTTTAATATAAATTTATCAAAAAATCCCATAAATTAAAAAATATATATAAACTGTTGAGAAACATGTTTACTTTTCACATGCAATATCATGCAATATATTTGATGACGGCATTCTCGTGGATCTAGCTCGTTCCTGTCATGAGAAAAGATACTTTGAGTAATACGTTTGTATTTGAACGCTAATAGTTATTTTTCCGCTATAAGAATAACTTATCTCTCCATCCATAACTCTTGGCGAGATTTTGGCTCCGAATTTGGCGGAATGTCGCCAATTTGGTGTCTTTTTAAAATGTTTCCAAATTAATGAAAATCTCGCCAAATGGATAAAACTGACACTAAATCAATGAAAATGACGACAAATTGACGAAAATTCAATATCTTGGAAAGAATAGAAATATCTACTATAAGAAAAACCTATTTTTTATCGTAAAAATAATAAATGCATTGCATTATATAAGAAAAGCTAGGTATTCCCACATCAGATTTTTTTTAAGTTGATACTTAGAAGAAATTTAATAAAAAACGATACTTAGAAAAAATTTGATAAAAACAAACCATAGACGAAATTGAAAAAGATTGATAATTTAGGTACTTTTCGGCCAGTCGTTCTCTGTTGAAAATCGTTATGTGAAAACAACCGTTTGTGCAATAGTTTATCCGTAGTAATTCGAACATGGTTCTACGTCCGCTTTACGGGTTTACTTCACCCACTAGAAAAACATCACAGAATCCGGTCACGCTGGCTGTCGGAGGTCGCATGTAACAACAGCTGTTTGTGCAACAGGTGTTTCGTCTCCCATAGAGTGATGTAGTAATTCGAACATGGATCTATGCCCGCTGAAAGACATCACAGAATCCAGCCCCGCTGGCTTTTAGAGGTCCCACGTTGCAACAGCTGTTTGAGGAAAAGGTGTTCCGTGGCTCATAGAGTGATGCAGTAATTCGAACATGGATCTTCAACCGCTTCACGGGCTTACATTGCTACGTTTGTTTGCTTTAAAATCACAGAATCCGGCCCCGCTGGCTGTCGGAAGTCGCACGTAGCAACATCTATTTATGCAACAGGTATTCAGTGGTTCATAGAGGGATTTTCATGTTGCGGACGTAAGCCTGTGCTCTATGAGCCATAGAATAATTGTTGCACAAATAGCTTTTGCTATGTGCGAGCTCCAACAGCCAGCGAACTGGACCGCGGATAAGATCGCGAAGCGTTAGTAAGTTCTTGTTCGAATTACTACTGACCAACTGTTGCCACATTGTAACTAAATCCGACTGTTGCCCCGTTAACCGAAAAGAACTGAAATTTGATAAATAATGATACTTAAAAGAAATTTGATAAAATACGATTTTTAGAAATGCGGTAAAGAAAATGGAACTTAGAATATTCGTACCCACTTGCAATCAACCAATGGTCCATACACCGTTCAATCATATTCATTTTACCGCTGCCAATCAAACCACAAAAAACTAATTCTAAATCTTTCACTCTTCCCAGTCATTTAGCACACACAACACAAATCAAGGAAACTAGAGAAACGGTAAATAAAGATCTCCAAACTTAGCTCAAATCTATCAAATTCTAAAATCAACACGTGGTTGTATCCGAAAATCCAAAATCAACGTGGCTGGTTAATCAAAAACGTCCGAAACGACCAAAAATCACAGAAGCAAGAAATGCGCTGCTGTTTGTTCTGTACAAGTTTCCCAAAAGAGAATTTCCAGAGTTACTAAAGAGCCGCAAAGGTGCAATGTAGCAGTCCGCTTATCGCCGATTTGGCGCCCCAGTATGCAACCAAATAATTTGACTCCACCTGAATCCAGAGAAATTAATAAACCTAAAGTCTCTCCAATTGCCATTACGTTCCCTTTCAATTAATACTAATCTTTTACTTAACTCCGGTTCTGAACCCTTAATTAAATTAAATTTGAACATCTCCCATAACAAAGTAATTCAATAATTTTCAACAAAAATAGATCCAAAATTGGAAATGAACCTGTATTCAAAATTCAAAATAATAAAATCAGAATTAATAGACAACTTAAATATTTAGGCTTAATTATTGATGACAACATTAAATAGAGCTCTCATATTTGTTTATCTGAAAGATAAATGCTTTGATTGCTTCTACTTTTGGTAAAGTCTCTGGTAGTAATTGGATGTAAATAAAACTTTCTTTAAAATTTGGTACATTTCGGAATTTGGGGTAATAATTTAACTGGAACTCAGATTAAAATATTTTATCTGTACAAAGAATTTTTCTACTTAAATTATCTTCCAGGTTTAGAACATCTTCAAACATCACTATTTACTCTATTACAGGCATTCCCCCCCCCCCCATACACTGTAATTAATGTCCAATATACAAAATATATGTTTTGGAAGCATCGTATTAATTCCTTTTCTATTTTAGCATTCCTTTACCCACTTTATTTGACGTTAATAGTCCTTTCTCCAATACCATGTTAGTCTCTAAACAACATGATCCAAATTACTTTTCCAACATTGATATACCGACGGTTATTCTAATAACAATAATACTGATTTCGCTATATGTATTTTTAAACATGTTCTGGACAAAGTTTACTCCTTCAAGCTTGACAGCGAGAACACAGTTTTTCAGGTTAAAATGACAGCCATTGATTTCGCCATTAATGGGGCTGCTTTAAATAATACTAAAATTAATATTTAATCTGATAGTTTTTATTCTATTTCGGCTTTTAAATCTGTTAATAACAAATCAAATTTTTAAATAATATCAAAATTAAAGCTAATGCTTCTTAAAATTTAATTAATTTATCCTGAGTTAAAGCCCATGCAAACGTTTTGGGTAACGAAGTTGCAGATAAACAAGACAAATTAGCCTTATATCTGGTACCCCTCTCAAAATTCCAATTCCATATTATCTTCTTAAGAATTTCTGCATGAATATTTTAATTAACATATGCCAAAATTATTTAAATACCTGTATTTCTCCTAGAACCTATGACCCTGCTAGAATTTTAAACTACCTTCCTATCGTTAATACTAATTTACAAATCACCAACAAATATCTTATCTATTTTTTAACTGGCTATGGCCCTTTCCTATACTATGTTCACTATATATATATATATATATATATATATATATATATATATATATATATGAATTTATATATATATATATATATATATATATATGAATTTATATATATATATATATATATATATGAATTTATATATATATATATATATATATATATATATATATATATATATTTATATATATATATATATATATATACATATATATATGAATTTATATATATATATATACATATATATATATATGAATTTATATATATATGTATATATATATATATATATATATATATATATATATATATATATATATATATATATATATATATAATTTATATATATATAGAGAGAGACAGAATGAACAAAGTCATAAACACTTTTTAACTATGTTGTAAAATGTTAAAAGGGATCAGAAAAAAATGCAAATCATTAAGAGAACATATATTGGAATTTTCGCTATCTCAGTATGACGGCTTTTATAGTAACATAATCTAACAAATAAATTAAAACGAACAGTAAATGTTACATGTAATATAAGCGTAACATAATGATGAAAGATTGAAAAAAAAACTATGTGCACTAGTAACAGAACACTAGACAACATACTACAAAAACTCTTCAAAGAAATATAGAACAATCTTCCAAATATGGACATGGACATATTTAACACGCTGTTGTATCAAATAAAAATTACGTCATTCTGCTGCTTCAAATTCTTTGTTTTCATATCAGCCATACATAATGAGAAAGATTCAGTAAAAAAAAAAAAAAAGTTGTATTCACTTTGGACAATCGAGAGTCAGGAAATATAGAAATTGTGTACATGACTATGAATACATTTGCCTCCATCCATGTCTAGTTGGAGAAATTTTCATGCAGCACTAAAATACAGTTTATCAGCAATAAATATGAAAGAAGGGGCATTTTTAAGCAGTTCGTTTTGTTCAAAAATGAATGTTTCTGTAAACGATAACATGACTAAAGTAAATACAAATTACAGTAACTTTTCAATGCAGATTGAATAATGGGACAAATTCTGCTATGATGGCTTTAATCTATTATTTTATTTATAATCCGACAGAACATAAGTATAATTTTTTAGGAAAGCAACAATTTGGGTTGTAGCTCTAGGATAAGCCAAATTATTCAATATCCCAACAGATTATCTGATTCGAAATATGATTTTTTTTATTAGGATGATGACAATAAGTACTGATAATATTTTATAATAATGTTATTTATATAAAAATGACTTCATTCTTTTTAACACTTTACAACAAAGTTGAAAAGTGTTTATGACTTTGTTCATTCTGTCTGTCTGTCCGTTAGCACGATAACTGCCGTAAAAATGAGTTTATCAAAATGAAATTTTAGTATGTTGTTCAGACGGTCTGTAGGACCTATGGGAATATAAATAAATAATATCACCCAATTAGTTTTTATTGAACCCGGGTTGAAAAAATGAAATACATTGAACCCTATGGGACCTAATTTTTCAAACATTTTTTAAGTAAATTTAAAATTCACGAATTGCTTCGAAATTTTTAGGAAATATTCACATTATCCCATAGAATATATAAAAAAAAATTCAGTAAAATATGTTAAGTAGTTTTTTAATTAAAAAAATTATTTAATATAGGGAAAAAAACAAATTTAATTAAATTCTGACTTTGGGATATCTTCCAGAAAGAAAAGAGAGAGATATTATATAATAAATATCTCTCCATTTTTTTAAACGTTTTGCTTATGGGAGTGGCTTCATATTTTAAAATAAATTTGGTAGATAACAATTTTTCATTTTTTTTAAATTTTATATAACTCTTCATGATAAATTTAATTGATGGCATTTTAAATGCACTTTCCTACGTCCTAGAGAGTTAAAATTTGGTTAAAATTTTTAGGAAATATTCACATTATCCCATAGAATACATAAAAAAAAATCAGTAAAATATGTTAAATAGTTTTTTAATTAAAAATTATTTAATATATTAAAAATAACAAACTCAATTAAATTCTGACTTTTGGGATATCCTCCAGAAAGAAAAAAGAGATATATTATATAATAAATATCTTTCCAGGAGATTAATCACTTTGCATATGGAAGAGGCTTCACATTTTAAAAGAAATTTGGTAGATAACAATTTTTCATTTTTTTTAAATTTTATGTAACTCTTCATGATTTACTTATTTGATGGCATTTTTAATGCATTTTCCTACGTCCTAGAGAGTTAAAATTTGGTACACAGCTTAAATTTGTTGAACATTTTATTCGACAAAAATTTGATGGATCTTTAAATATAGATCATACATTTTTTTCGAAATGGCCTGAAAATAATCCCCGTTCACTTCTATAAATCATTGGTGTAATATTGTTAAAAATTCTGATGTGGACAGCACATGTCTTTCTCTGCAGACTCATATTCGTTCTCTTTATTTATTCAATGATAATTTGAGTTTATCTGCACAACATAAGTATTTTAAATGACATTGAATTTACACGTTAAACTTAAATTTGGTTCTCATTTGATAGCTGGACTTATTGTCAAAGGTGGCATAGCGAAAACGCGAAAAAACTAGAATATCTCAAGAACGGCTAGTCCTAGAGTAATGGGGTTAGTCTTATTCTTTTTGTTGTCAAAAATAACATATAAAATAGGAATTTAATTGATATAATTGAGCACACGTAGTCTTTTATTTTTATATATAACGATTTTTGCTGGCCATTTCGCAAAAATAGCCCGTTCCTTTTTCCCGAATCGTAGTAGAATAACCTACAAATGATTTATATACAAAATTTTGTTAAATTTGGTATATAAATCACTTGTAGGTTATTGAAATATTATACTCCAAATTGTGTTAAATTTGGTTCATTAGTTTTTAGCTAGAGTGGATAAAGGCAATTTCTGCGGCCATTTCGCAAAGAAGGCAGATTCTTTTATTACGAATCGTACTATAATCTAATGAACATCAGGATTTCCCATAAAAAACATACCTACCAAATTGTATGAAATTCGGTCCATTAGTTTTTCAATTAGAGTGGATGTAATATCCACACAGACACACAGAAACATACACAGATACACCCTTACACACACAGACGTCTTCCTAAAAGTAGTTTTTTCGTGGTCTAGAAGTCCCAAAACGTGTAGATCCTTTGAAAATTGGAGTTCCGATCTTCGGCACGATTCCAATACTTTGAGTACATACACATACACAGATAATACACAGATAATATATATGTGTATCTAAATTCCGTGCCTATGCAATTACAATAGTTGTGATTTTAAATGATCCTTAAACTTTTATTATTTCTTCAAGGAAGCCTAATTTTAACATATGCAGAATGCAAATATCTCAAGCGATTGTAAGATGAATTACATAAGAATTGCTGAATTTTTTTCACACAAAATTATTTAGCTCTGGAGTCTGGAATACAAGTTATATGAATGAAATATTCATTGATTTTGCATAAAGAATCAGATGATTTATATTTCGATACAGTTTTAAATATTTAAGTATAATAAATTACTGTAGTACTGTGATAATGTAAAAGATATTACCACTGAATGAATCACATTTTAGAAATTTTTAAATGAAATTACATTTCAGTTGGAAAGTGTTTCATAATCAATGCTTATGCATGATTGATCTTTCTTGTTTATATCTGCACTTAATTGTGTCTGTATATCTGCTGTGCATAAAAGTTGATTCCCAGTGATTTTTGTTACAGGGACAGCTATTGCACATTTAGCAGAATGTAATTCAAATAAGTTAAAGGACTAAATCCCAGAGATCGGTACGGTCGTTTTTTTTTTTTTTTTTCTTTTTTTTTTATCGCGCCAAATCGGCGATAAGCGGAGTGCTTTGTTGCGACCTTGGTAACTCTTTAACTCTTCATAATCATGGTAACCTTACGAGTTGGTTGGATACTATGGCAACTTTCTCAACATCGGGCGCCAGAAAAGTCGCCAAATTGAAGACCGTACCGGTCTTTGGGATAATGCCAGAGAAAGATATAAGATATAATAGGGAAATGTACTGAGCAGACAGTATTGGCTGGCTAAAAAGGAAATGCGTGACGTGCGGTAATGTAGCAAATCTCAGTGCAAGAGGTTCATATTGGCCTCTAGAAGGTTGCGGTACATAAACCAGCAGATAGTTGAAATAAGCTAAAGAAATAACATATAACCTCGAACTGTAATGACCAGAAAATATCGATAACACTTTGCAAAGTGATAACTTTATAAATAATGCCTAATTCTATTTAAATTCAGTTAATATATCATTTATTCTATTTTTCACATTATCATGTATTCTAATTTTTTATTGGAACAGTGCGATTTTTAAAATATTATGCTCTTCTTGTATTCTGCACTTATTAAGACTATTGAATATAAGTGCCATTATATACTCTAATATTTCTATTTTAACTTATTTTTCTAAGTTATTTAGCTTATATATTTCTTAAATATAATAATATTGAATATTTTTATCTCTACGTAATTTTTAGAAAATTCCTCCCATATTTTACTAATATCAATAGCGCAATTGTATTTAAAATGTTATTTCCCATTCCTCTCTTGTTAATCAATTCTGGCTATAGTTTTATTCCAGGTGGCATGGCTAAATGCTTTATTTTCAAGTTTATTTAATTTATAATCCTTATAAGAATTTCACCATAGCAACTAATTTTTATAATGTTACATGGTACTAATTTATTTTATTAAATGTCATCCATATCTAATGCTGAGTTCTTCATGATTTATAATATGTCACATTCTCAATTTATTTTAATTTCACAACGCAATATTAACTTTGGCAATATTAACTTTACATTATTATGTGGCAACCTTTACTGTTTATTTACTTATTAGAAATAATTTTCATTATTATGAATCTGCAATCTATCACGCAATATTCTAATCTACCAAAAATAGTATCACCCACCAACCCCCATTCCTCAACAGCAACGGCACTTTCCCAAAGACCGGTACATTCCAGAATTTGGCGACATTTTTGGCGCAAATTCTCTTACTGCGCACGATGTTTTTAAAATGCGTCTTTAGCTTATATAAAGGCATTTCATGTAATTTTTTTTCCAAATTTAACAATATTCTAACAATTTAAAACACACAAATTGTTACTTTCCTTATATACATAATATATAAGGAGAATAATGTGATGGGATCGAAAATAAGAATTCGAGTTTTCGACGGGAGAGCACGTTTCAAGCATCCCTGATTACGAATCGAACATTTTTAAAGTGATGTCTGTGTGTGTGTGTGTGTGTGTGTGTGTGTGTGTGTGTGTGTGTGTGTCAATGATACTGTGGAGACGATATCTCACGAACGAATGGGGAGATTCGAATGAAATTTAGTACAAAACTTACAATCCGTGAATATTGGAAGCCTATTGCTTTAAAACAAAATCGAATGTTCAGAACCCCCCCTAAATTTTGGAGTGAAATTTTAAAAAAATCATTAAAAAATGAAAACATTTAACAAAGTTACGCAAATAGATAATTCTTATGTAATTTTTCCTTAGAAAACGATCGACATAAACTTTGGAACGCCAGCATAAACCGTTCTCGAAATATTGCACATTTTTCAAATAAATTTATCAAAAAATCCCATAAATTAAAAAAAAAATATATTAACTGTTGAGAAACATGCTCATTTTACCCATGTAATATTATGCGATGAATTTGGTGACATCATTGTCAAGGATCTAGCTCGTTCCATTCATGAGAAAATATATTTTGGGGAATAGTTTTGTATTTGAACGCCAATTGGCATTTATCTGCTACAAGAATAATTATTTCTCCGTACATAACGTCTTGCGAGATTTCGGTGACTTATTTGGTGGTATGTCGTCAACTTGGCGACTTTTTGAAATGTCTCCAAATTAACGAAAATCTCGCCAAATGGAGAAAAATAACGGTAAATCAATGAAAATGACGACTAATTGAAAATTCAATATCTTGGAAAGAATATAAGTATCTAGTATAAGAAAAACCTATGTTTACTTTCCTTATATACATAATGTATAAAGAAAGTATTGTGATAGGGTCGAAAATTAGAATTCGAGTTTTCGACGGGAGAGCACGTTTCAAGCATCCCTGATTACGAATCAAACATTTTTGAGGTGATGTCTGTGTGTTTGTGTGAAATTATGTGTGTGTGTATGTGAAAGTATGTATGTGTGTGTGTGTGAGTGTGTGTGTGTGTGTGAGTGTGTGAGTGTGTGTGTGTAAGTGTGTGTGTGTGAGTGTGTGTGTGTGAGTGTGAGTGTGTGTGTGTGAGTGTGAGTGTGTGTGTGTGAGTGAGGGTGTGGAGACGATATCTCACAAACAAATAAAGCGATTCGAATGAAACTTAGTACAAAAATCACAATCCGAGAATACTGGAAGCCTATTGTTTTTAAACGTAATCGAATGTTCAGAACCTCCCTAAATTTTCGAGTGAAATTTTGAAAAATTCATCAAAAAATCAAAACCTTTAAAGTTACGCAAGCAGACATTTCATTTGTCATTTTCCTTAGAAAATCCGATGTCAATAAACTTTAGAACGCTAGCATGGACCGTTCTCGAGATATTGCACATTTTTAATATAAATTTATCAAAAAATCCCATAAATTAAAAAATATATATAAACTGTTGAGAAACATGTTTACTTTTCACATGCAATATCATGCAATATATTTGGTGACAGCTTTCTCGTGGATCTAGCTCGTTCCTGTCAAGAGAAAAGATACTTTGAGTAATACGTTTGTATTTGAACGCCAATAGTTATTTATCCGCTATAAGAATAACTTATCTCTCCATCCATAACGCTTGGCGAGATTTTGGAGCCGAATTTGGCGGAATGTCACCAATTTGGCGTCTTTTTAAAATGTTGCCAAATTAATGAAAATCTCGCCAAATGGATAAAACTGACACTAAATGAAAATGACGACAAATTGACGAAAATTCAATATCTTGGAAAGAATAGAAATATCTACTATAAGAAAAACCTATTTTTTTATCGTAAAAATAATAAATGCATTGCATTATATAAGAAAAGCTAGGTGTTCCCACATCAGATTTTTTTTAAGTTGATACTTAGAAGAAATTTAATAAAAAACGATACTTAGAAAAAATTTGATAAAAACAAACCTTAGACGAAATTTAAAAAGATTGATAATTTAGGTACTTTTCGGCCAATCGTTCTATGTTGAAAATCGTTATGTGAAAACAACCGTTTGGCCAATAGTTTATCCGTAGTAATTCGAACATGGTTCTACGTCCGCTTTGCGGGTTTACTTCACCCACTAGAAAAACATCACAGATTCCGGCTACGCTGGCTGTCGGAGGTCGCACGTAGCAACATCTGTTTGTGCAACAGGTGTTCCGTGGCTCATAGAGTGATGTTGTAATTCGAACATGAATCTACGGCCTCTTCACGGGCTTACATTCGCTATGTTCGTCCGCTAAAAACATTACAGAATCCTGCCGCGTTGGCTGTCGGAGGTCGCATGTAACAACAGCTGTTTGTGTAACAGGTGTTTCGTCTCCCATAGAATGATGTAGTAATTCGAACATGGATCTACGCCCGCTGAAAGACATCACAGAATCCAGTCCCGCTGGCTTTTAGAGGTCCCACGTTGCAACAGCTGTTTGAGGAACAGGTGTTCCGTGGCTCATAGAGTAATGTAGTAATTCGAGCATGGATCTTCAACCGCTTCACGGGCTTACATTGCTACGTTTGTTTGCTATAAAATCACAGAATCCGGCCCCGCTGGATGTCGGAAGTCGCACGTAGCAACATCTATTTATGCAACAGGTATTCAGTGGTTCATAGAGGGATTTTCATGTTACGGCCGCTGCGCGGACGTAAGCCTGTGCTCTATGAGCCATAGAACAATTGTTGCACAAACAGTTTTTGCTATGTGCGAGCTCCAACAGCCAGCGAACTGGACCGCGGATAAGATCGCGAAGCGTTAGTAAGTTCTTGTTCGAATTACTACTGACCAACTGTTTCCACATTGTAACTAAATCCGACTGTCGCGCCTTTAACCGAAAAGAACCGAAATTTAATAAATAATGATACTTAAAAGAAATTTGATAAGATACGATTTTTAGAAATGCGGTAAAGAAAATGGAACTTAGAATATTCGTACCCACTTGCAATCAACCACTGGTCCATACACCGCTCAATCAAATTCATTTTACCGCTGCCGATCAAACCACAAAAAACTGATTCTAAATCTTTCACTCTTCCCATCCATTTAGCACACAAAACACAAATCAAGGAAACTAGAGAACGGTGAAAAAAGATCTCCAAACTTAGCTCAAATCTATCAAATTCTGAAATCAACGCGTGGTTGTATCCGAAAATCCAAAATCAACGTGGCTGGTTAATCAAAAAACGTCCGAAACGACCAAAAATCACAGCAGAAGCAAGAAATGCGCTGCTGTTTGTTCTGTACAAGTTTCCCAAAAGAGAATTTCCAGAGTTACTAAAGAGTCGCAAAAGTGCAATGTAGCACTCCGCTTATCGCCGATTTGGCGCGACAGAAAAAAAAAAAAAAAAAAAAAAAAAAAAAGACCGTACAGGTCACTGGGGCTTGAACCCAGTATGCAACCAAATAATTTGACTCCACCTGAATCCAGAGAAATTAATGAACCTAAAGTCTCTCCAATTGTCATTACGTTCCCTTTCAATTAATACTAATCTTTTACTTAACTCCGTTTCTGAACCCTTAATTAAATTAAATTTGAACATCTCCCATAACAAAGTAATTCAATAATTTTCAACAAAAATAGATCCAAAATTGGAAATGAACCTGTATTCAAAATTCAAAATCATAAAGTCAGAATTAATAGACAACTTAAATATTTAGGCTTAATTATTGATGACAACATTAAATAGAGCTCTCATATTTGTTTATCTGAAAGAAAAATGCTTTGATTGCTTTTACTTTTGGTAAAGTCTCTGGTAGTAATTGGATGTAAATAAAACTTTCTTTAAAATTTGGCACATTTCGGAATTTGGGGTAATAATTTAACTGGAACTCAGATTAAAAATATTTTATCTGTACAAAGAATTTTTCTACTTAAATTATCTTCCAGGTTTAGAACATCTTCAAACATCACTATTTACTGTATTACAGGCATTCCCCCCCCTTTATACTGTAATTAATGTCCAATATACAAAATATATGTTTTGGAAACATCGTATTAATTCCTTTTCTAATTTTAGCATTCCTATCCCCACTTTATTTGACGTTAATAGTCCTTTCTCTAATACCATGTTAGTCTTTAAACAACATGATCCAAATTACTTTTCTAACATTGAAATACCGACGGTTATTCTATTAACAATAATACTGATTTCGCAATATGTATTTTTAAACATGTTCTGGACAAAGTTTACTCTTTCAAGCTTGACAACGAGAACACAGTTTTTCAGGTTAAAATGACAGACATTGATTTCGCCATTAATGGGGCTGCTTTAAATAATACTAAAATTAATATTTAATCTGATAGTTTTTATTCTATTTCGGCTTTAAAATCTGTTAATAACAAATCAAATTTTTAAATAATGTCAAAATTAAAGCTAATGCTTCTTAAAATTTAATTAATTTATCCTGAGTTAAAGCCCATGCAAACGTTTTGGGTAACGAAGTTGCAGATAAACAAGACAAATTAGCCTTATATCTGGTACCCCTCTCAAAATTCCAATTCCATATTATCTTCTTAAGAATTTCTGCATGAATATTTTAATTAACGAATGACAAAATTATTTAAATACCTGTATTTCTCCTAGAACCTATGACCCTGCTAGAATTTTAAACTACCTTCCTATCGTTAATACTAATTTATAAATCACCAACAAATATCTTATCTATTTTTTAACTGGCTATGGCCCTTTCCTATACTATGTTCACTATTTAAATTAAAATCCACGTCTAATTGTACTTGTACTTGCTTTGGAGAAGTCGATCATTAATTATATCTTTTTCTGCCCCCATACAAAAACATTTCCATTTATCCACGTCTGTAAAAATAAAAATTTCATTCTTAAAGTTAAGAACTGTGTTCTCATTGAGAGAGAAATTTCCAATATGTATCTTAATGAGCTTATGAGTCTTTCTGCTTTAAATTGCTGTCTTGGTCAGTCAAAAAAGCACTGTTCAATCTCTTTTCTGTATTTTTTTCTCTTTGCTTACTAATTTGTCTATTATTATTAATTATATATATATTTTATTTTGTATTGTGTATATATCGTATATTTTGTCTTGTTTATGTCTTATTCATTTGTTTATATTTATACCTTTTATTTTGTTTTCGGACTATTGTTCTCTATTATTTAATTTTATTTACAACTTCATTTTTTTTATATAGTCTAAATTTCTTTACCCGTTTTGTTTTCGGTCTTTCTTCTAAATTTTATCTTCAACTTCACTTTTTCTGTATATAAACTAAATTTATTTAGCCCGTTTGTTTACGGTCTTTTTTCTAAATTTATCGTGTTGGTGTTGGTTTTTATTCACTCTTCTGTAATAATTCATTTACCTCTTTTTTTTTAATTAATCTTCAGAAACTTTTACCTTCATCTTCAATATAATTACCATTTTTTAAATAATTCAGATGTTATTACCATTTTATTCAATATAAAACTGTCTTTCTTATGCAATATAGCTCTTCAAGTGTAACTTATTTATCTTTCAATAAACGCTACCAATAGAGGTTGCTGGTGTGGAAGCCGGTCTCAGCTGAGTTCCCTTCCTAGACGCCCTACCAGCTACTCATATCTTCTGATGAGTCAGACGGTCTGTGTCTGCGACAAACTTTAGAACACCAGCATGAACCGTTCTCGAGATATTGCACATTTTTCATATAAATTGATCAAAAAATCACATAAAATTAAAAATAAGTATCAACTATTAAGAAATATGTTAATTTTTCTTATGTTATATTATGCAATAAATGTGTTAACATTATCCCTGTGGATCTAGATTATTGCACTCAAGAGGAAGATAACTTAGGTAATAGTTTTGTATATTAAATACTAACAATATGCCAATAGTAATTTATTTACTATAAATACCTTCCAGTATGTAAAAAATGCTACTTTTTAAGTTTCTCTGTTACAATTGGCAATACAGTTGGCGATTTACGTTTAATCTAAGAAAAAAACGCCAACTTGGAACTATTTCGCCCAGATTGACAAAAGTATTGTCAAATTTGCAAAAGTGACGCTAAGATAACAAAAATGATACCAAATAATACCGAACCAATCTCCAGATATTGCACATTTTTCTTATAAATCAAAAAATCACATAAAATTAAAAAAATACATTAACCATTGAGAAATATGTTAATTTTTCATATGTAATATTGTGCAATAAATTTGTTAATATCATTTTTGCGAATGTAGTAGGTTCAACTCAAGAGGAAGATAATTTAGGTAATAGTTTTGTATATTAATGCCTAACAATATGCCAATAGTCATTTATTTACTATGTGCATAACCGTCCTAAATTTTGGCAAAATTTTTGACTGATTGTTCGGAATATCGTCGAATTAGAGACTTACTTTAATGTCGCCAAAATGATAAAATTAACTTTAAAACATTAAAAGTTGCGACTAATTGAAAAGGGAAAGAACAGAAAAGGAAAGAAACGTCGGTTAAACACAGAAAGTGTGAGAAGATGGCGAGCACGTCAAAGTTAAAAATATTTTTAAAAAATTTGAAAAGAAAAGAATGAAACGCATAGACTACAAATTGAGAAGGAATCTCTATAGAAATCTCAAACTCATCGCCAAATTGCTGAAACTCACGCCAAATACGAGGTAATGGTTTGCAAATTTTGAATTCCGTATGACGGACATTTTCATTTTAAATAAATTACACAACATGTTTGTCAAATATTTGGCCTTGAGCCTTGTTTATCGTCAGGGCATAAGCTAATTGCACGGGACACTGGCGACAATACAGCATAAATTGTAACGTCACAGACTTCCTTTTCATTCTTAATGAATATTTATTATACATATAAGATACAATTTGAAATATAATTAATTACGTACCAAAAATCAAACTTCTGCAAAGTATGGGAAAATATATAGTTACATTTCTTCATATGTATGACATTGTAATAAACGTTGAATTCTTAATTGTTGATTTTTACAAACAAACATAAAGTTTTGCAAGCATTGTTGTTATGAGCAAACACAGAGCGTTTCTCAATCATTATTGTCATGAATAATTACGATTCATTGTCGAAAACGCTGTTGCCATTTCAATAAACCAATTTAATAAAATAAATCTCTGACCTATTTATGTGTTTTGAATAGTTAAAAATCTAAATACTAATTTGCCGACGACCAGGGCCACACGGTGAGGAAGCGCGTCATAATCCATGAATATGAAATCAGAAATAATAGCACCTCATAACAATCGAATGGTAGGCTTAAGGACTTCGTATCTGTATCCTTGAACGGTTACAAACCTCGTGTCAAAGATGTGGTGGTCTGTGCTGCCGTCCATCATGATGCCTGTCCAGACCATGACTGACCCAAAAGGAAAACGATGTCTTTCCGTGATGCTCCCGGGTGAAAACGCGTTCCACGTTCTCTCCAGATCGTGGTATGACGAGAATTAGTTTGCAAGCTAAATCTGGGCTCGTCATTGAACATGACATTGCCCCACTTTTGTCCACACCACTGCCTATGTTCCAAACTCCACTGTAAACGCGCGCGTTTCTGCGCAGACGACAGTGGGATGCAAACTGCTGGTCGTCTGGCATAGAGACCAACGTATCGAAGTCTCCTGTAAACAGCTTGTCTCGAAACAATGACTCCTGTGGCGGCTGTCAGGGCTGAACCCAGTTGTCTGACAGAACGGTTCCACTGACGTTGCGCACTTATCACCAAATGTCGGTCTTGCCGAGCGGTTGTTTTCCCTTAGCCGACCTGGTACTGATTGTCGGGTAACATCTTCAGTGGTTTGGAACCTCTGTCATTGTCTGGAGATCACACATTCAGAATTCGAGACGCTTCGGTTTGAGATCGACCGGATTCCAGAATGTCAATAATTCGCCCCTTAAAAACATGTCCAGTTGGCATCTTTGTGACACCTTTAATCCTTTCTGATTGTTAGCAAAGTTCCGTACCACAGCAATTGAGAAATTCTGCATCATCTGGCTCTGCCGCTCGAGGCCGTTTTACACTTATTCCGACGTGCGCCAGTTCTTTACGCATGTCGACGTCTACTGAGCCGTTTTGCATATATACACAATGATTTACCATCATCCTACGTTTCTACACAACTGATTGTGAACCATTGTATCCATATTAACTCAATTTTTTATATTTTACGAATTATGCTTAACTTTAGGTCGTGAGTGTATATTGTGTATTCCAAGCATATGTGTTATTATTCAACTCTTGAATAACATAATGGAAAATTTTTAACATAACTTTAATGTTTATTATTATTTTTATAACTACTGTTATGTTGATTAATTTAATGTTTTCTATTTCCTGAAACAATAAGTTTCAATTTTCTGCAGAAATGCGGTTTTACGAATCGGAAGAAGGCACTCGCGTTTAAAAAATCGGTGTTTTTACTTTCCCTGCAATACATGGTAATGTATAGGGAAAGTATTGGAATCATGCCGAAAATCGCAACTCGAGTTTTCGACGGATCTACACGTTTCGAGACCTCTAGAATACGAAAAAACAATTTTTAGCGTAACGTCTGTGTGTGTGTCTGTCTGTCTGTGTGTCTGTCTGTCTGTGCAGATTTTGTATCCACTCTAACTAAAAAACTAATGGACCGAATTTCACAAAATTTTGTAGGTAAGTCACTTGTGGCCGGGGCTGGTGCTGATTAGTTTTGGGTACGATTCGGAATAAAAGAACCCGCCTTTTTTGTGAAATGGCTCGCAAAAGCTTGTATCCACTGTAGCTAAAAAACTAATGGACCGAATTTCACAAAATTCGGTAGATGAGGCACGTATAGGTCACCCTGGAGCTGATTAGATTTTGGTACGATTCAGAAAAAATAACCTGCCTTTTTTTGCAGAATGGCCTGCAAAAATTATCAAAATCTAAACTAAAAAGCTACGTATGCTCAAATATATCCATTAAATGCTTGTTTAATGCGTAATTTTTAACGAAGAAAAGAATAAGATCAACCCCATTACATTAGGACTAGCCGTTCTCGAGATATATTAGTTTTTTCCGTATTTTTCCACGCCACTTTTGAAAATAAGTCCAGTTATCAAATGAGAACGAAAATTGAATTAAAAGTGAATTAAATTTAATTGAAATAAATAGAACGTGGATATAAGTTTGCAGGGAAAGTTATGCGCTGCCCACATCAGATTTTTTCATCTGGTATCACCTCGGACCGATAAAAAACTTGTAAATTTGCATCTCTCTTATAAAAAGCTGGCAAATGGTATGCGTTTCATTCATGCAGTCGATGGGTCAGTAAGATAAATTGAGACCAAAAATACAAAAATAATCCAATGAAAAGTATATTTGGTGCATCAATCGATTTGTTATATTAAATCAACTCAAAAACAGTGTAATTTTTTTTTGCTGGATATTCTTCTAACAGTTAGCAACAGAAATTTGATATTTTCAGTATTAATTTGTTCCAACAGATTTTCAGTATATGATAGGATAACTTAACTGAAATGTCTTAACTAACATTTTTACGTTTTGATACGTTTTATTTTAAAAAAATTAAATTGTGTTTGGTAAGAAAGAGAATTATGACATACTGTTTATTTATATAACTAGGGACGCCGCCCCCTGCTCGCCACGATTCGATAATCTCCGTAACTCGCTTTGTGAGCTCTCTCTTGACGCATACATACTACATCCGTTGGGGTCCCTTGTTCGTATACGTAAAACACAAGTTGGAGTTTCTCCCTTTGTTAGATAAGATGTTCGCCCTTTGTTAGATGGTGGAAGATGGCGAGCACGTCAAAGTTAAAAATATTTTTAAAAAGATTTGAAAATTAAAAGGCCGAAACGCATAGACTGCAAATTGAGAAGAAATCTCTACAGCAATCTCAAATCTATCGCCAAATTGCTGAAAATCACGCCAAATACGAGGTAATGGTTTGCAAATTTTGAATTCCGTATGACGGACATACCTTCTACTTTTAAATAAATAATTTACACAACATGTTTGTCAAATATTTGGCCTTGAGCCTTATTTATCGTCAGGGCATAAGCGAATTGCACGGGAAACTGGCTACAATAAAGGGTAAATGGTAGCGTCACAGACTTCCTTTTCATTCTTAATGAATATTTATTATATATATACGATATATACGATACAATTTGAAATGTAATTAATCACTTACCAAATATTAAACTTCTGCAAAATATGGGAAAATATATAGTTACATTTCTTTAAATGTATAGTATTGTAGTAAATGTTGAATTCATAATTGTTGATTTTTACAAATAAACATAAAGTTTCGCAAGCATTGTTATTATGAACAAACAGAGCGTTTCTCAATCATTATTGTCATGAACAATTACGATTCATTGTTGAAAACGCTGTTGCCATTTCAATAAAGCAATCATTTAAATAAAGCTCTGAACTATTCATGTGTATTGAATAGTTAAAAATCTAAATATTAATTTTTTGAGATGCCAACATCATTTTTAACAGTGAAAGATTGAAATTTGAAGATACAACAAACAAATGAAAATAGGTGACGACACATGACAATGCATTATAAATCCTCAAGCCAAATTGCAAATCATTTGATGCTATATGTACAGGGCTAGCCTTGACACAAAATTTCTCTATTTAAAAAGGATTTGGAGAGCGGCTACACCGAATTATTTACTTTCCTTATATATAGTATATTGTATAAGGAAAGTATTGTGACGGGGTCGAAAATTCGAATTCGAGTTTTCGACGGGAGAGCAAGCTTCAAGCAACCCTGATCACGAATCTGACGTTTTGAGGTGATGTCTGTGTGTGTGTGTGTGTTGGCGTATGGTGGAAAGTGGGGAGCGTCTGTGTGTGTGTGTTGGCGTATGGTGGGAGTGGTAAGTCCATATGTTTATACATTTTCCAAGTGGGGACGCACCGTCAAGTGGGAATGTCCTCAGTATGGATTTTTGCAGAAATGTAGTATTTAATGACATATGATACTCTGATAACAAATTTTATTGAATTTTGGCATAGGTCCCCAGTTAGGCAGTATATGTATATAGTATTTGTATAACTGTGTACAGCTCGCTAATATGTATGTGTGCCTTGCAAAAAGACACGTCCGCATCTTATCATAATTGCAGCACATTGTGTGTATGCGGAACTGGTTTTCAGAGGGAAGGCGTTAACTGTCCTCTAGCTACATCTACGAAACACCCATGTTGTTCCTTGGTAGAACACGAGGACGGTTTATAGAACCACCAAATTGAGGAATTAGCTTTTGTGGGGCTCCTACAACCACTGTCCCCCCCTAAAGGTCTCCCAAAGAAATATATATTAATTTTTTTAGAAGGCAAAATCTTTTCCTGAAATTGTAATTTTGTTTTTGAAATATATTTCTAACTTGCCAAAAGAGAAAAAAGATTGCACTTCCTAAACTAATGTAACTTTTTCGAGGTTCCATTTTTAGTTTGGAAGCCAATGTTATGAGAAACAGATTCTAGCCAGCTTATCTTTTATTATTTCCCATATGTCAAGAAATATTCCAGTCCAGGACGCTAAAAGTGTTTAGAAATTAAGTATACAACCATCTTCACAGCATACAGCTTTGGATAATATTTATTGAAATACAGTGTGATTCAGTTTTTGAAGCGTAGTCTGTAATTGTCAAAGGCAGTCTTTCTGTGTGTATGTATACTCTGTTTCTGTGTAAGCACTTGCTTGATAAAAAGTGGCGCACTACCCAAGTAACACACATACCGTATTATAACCGTTGTTAAACCTTTTATACGTTATATTTTCGTATGTGTTATACGATAAACGGTAATACATCGGTTATAATAACACCGTATATCATACGTATAAATTACCGTGTATGAACATACCGTATGCAGAATTACCGTTTTAAATACGTATGCCTTACTGTTTATTATACGTTAAAATAACCGTTTTTATTACGTTAAAAATACCAATTTATCATAAGTAAAAATAACCATTATCGCTCCATTCTTTTAACTCCCCTGCTCAAATCCTCTTTCAGCTTTGTTCTCTAACCCTTTTCCCGAAGGCATTTTCATGGATTACCGTTTATCATGCATTATAATTACCGTTTATCATACGTTATAAATACCGTTTATATTATGTTAAAATTACAATTTTTCATACATAAAAATAACCATTCCTCCTCCCTCCCCTTGGGGCTTCTTGCTCCCCTATCAGCTTTGTCCTCGAACACAGGTAGTCAGGGATCTCCCTTCATATTTAACTTCACCCTCCCGAGTACTAACCACGTCCGATGCTACTTGATTACGATGATCGGACGTGACGTCACACAGCTCTGGAAGTTTCCAGCAAGAATCAATTTCCTCAACTTATTTATACCGCGGAGGACGAAGCATGTTTTACGTATCTGGCAACACTGAGTGCAGTTTTCGTTCTTTCCGTGCCCGCACGAACCGGTTTGAATCTTCGTGTGTTTCACACGTTGCTTAATCTATACATTTTAAATTATTTAATTATATTTAGGAGTAACTTTTATTTTATTTTATATATCTTCTTAGCATTATTGTATGCATATATTACTTTTAACATGAAATATTGCTTTAAAAGCAAACGGGAAAAGTGCATGTTTTCAGCATCATGGTATGCACAGAATACTATATTAATCTGTGGTGGTATGTGCATACATGCTCGGAAAAATTACTATGAAAAGACGTAAAACCAGTAAGTGAACATAAACGTATAAGCAGAATCGGTATTCTGACAATAACATAAAATTAATTATAAAAAATTCATTCTTTTTAAATGATTAAAATAATTTTAATATTTAATACTATCAAAGCGGTGATTAAATGAAAACGGGGTCCTAGATTGCATTTGTTGCCATGCATGCATGTTTATTTCAAATCCTGTAAAATCATAAATTATTCTTTTTACATGTTTTTATATATTTAGACTTAGACAGGTATAATTACACAAAATGAAAGTTGTTTCATTTATAATCCACCTACAAGTAAAATATATTTTTTTTTAATGTTGGTTAGTGTTTATATTAAAATAATTTTAATCTATATAATAGTAAATGAAGCAACTTTCATTTAGTGTAATTTTATACGTATCTAAAACTAAAAAAATTTGATGTGGGCAGCTCATGACTTTCCTTATATAATGCAATGAATTTACTATTTTTACAGTTAAAAAAATAGATTATTTTTATAGTAGGTATTTATATTCTTTCCAAGAGAGAGAGAGAGATATTGAAATTTTGTCAATGAGTCGTCATTTTCCATGTTGTCATCATCAATGAGTCGTCCTTGATTTAGCGTCATTTTTATCCATTTGGCGGTTTTTTCGTTAATTTAGCAACATTTAAAAAAGTTCCCAAGTTGGCGACATTCCACCAAATTCGTCGCCAAAATCTCGCCAAGCGTTATGGGCGAAGAAATAAGTTTTTTTTACAGCAGATAAATGAATATTGGCGTTCAAATGTAAAAGTATTACTCAAAGTATCTTTTTTCATGAATAGAACGAGCTAGATCCGCGAGAATGATGTCACCAAATTTATGGCATGGTATTACATATGAAAAGTGAACATGTTTCTCGACAGGAAATATTTTTTTATTACTTTCCTTATATACATAATGTATACGGAAAGTATTGTGACGGGGTCGAAAATTCGAATTCGAGTTTTCGACGGGAGAGCACGTTTCAAGCATCCCTGATCACGAATCAAACAGTTTTGAAGTGATGTCTGTGTGTGTGTGGGTGGGTATAAAAGTATGTGTGTGTGTGTGTGTCAGTGAGCCTGTGGAGACGATAACTGACGAACGAATGGATCGATTCAAATGGCATTTGATACAAAAATCACAATCCGTAAACACTGGAAGACTATTGTTTTTATACGCAATCGAATATTCAGAACCCCCCCCCCAAATTTTCGAGCGAGATATTGAAAAAATTGTTAAAAAATCAAAACCGCTAATAAAGTTACGCAAATAGACATTTCTTATGTAATTTTTCATTAGAAAAAGATTGACGTAAATTTTAGAACGCTAACATGGACCGTTCTCGAGATATTACACATTTTTAAAAAATATTATCAAAAAGTTATATAAAATTAAAAAAAAAATCCTATTAAGAAACATGTTCACGTTTCATATGTAGTACCATGCATGCAATAAATTTGGTGACATCATTCTCGTGGATCTAGCTCCTTCCATTCATGAAAAAAGATACTTTGAGTAATACTTTTGTATTTGAACGTCAATAGTCATTTATCAGCTGTAACAATAATTTATTTCTCCGTCCATAACGCTTGGCAAGATTTTGACGACGAATTTGGCGGTATGTCGCCAACTTGACGACATTTTTAATTATTGCCAAATTAACAAAAATCTCTCCAAATTGATGAAAATGACGCTAAATCAATGAAAATGACGACTAAATGAAGAAAATTCAATATGTTGGAAAGAATATAAGTATCTACTATAAGATTAAAAATTTTTTTAACTGTAAAAGTAGTAAATTCATTGCATTATATAAGGAAAGTCATGTGTTGCCCACATCAGATTTTTTTATTTTGTGATTATATATTTCTAAATCAACTAAAATAAACTAATAATTTGATAAGGCACAAATTTGTTTCCTCGTTAATAATACCTGATTCAAATCAATGATTTTTTTTAAAATCAATTTAAATCAATCACGAATCATACATTTTTGAAGTGATGTCTATGTGTGTATGTGTGTGTGTGAAAGTATGTGTGTGTGTGTGTGTGTGTCAGTGAGTCTGTGGAGACAATAACTGACGATCGAATGGACCGATTCGAACGAAATTTGGTACAAATATCACAATCCGTAAACACTGGAAGCCTATTGTTTCTATACCCAATCGAATGTTGAGACCCCCTCCCCCCTAAATTTTCGAGTGAAATTTTGAAAAAAGCGTCATAAAATCAAAACCGCTAATAAAGTTACGCACATAGACATTTCTTATGTAATTTTTCATTAGAAAACGATCAACATAAATTTTAGAACTCTACCATGAACCGTTCTCGAGATATTGCACATTTTTCAAAAAAAATTATCAAAAAATTATATAAAATAAAAAAAAATCCTATTGAGAAACATGTTCACTTTTCATATGTATTATCATGCGATAACTTTGGTGATATCATTCTCGTGGATCCTAGCTCGTTCCATTCATGAAAAAAGATACTTTGAGGAATACTTTTGTATTTGAACGCCAATAGTCAGTTACCTGCTGTAAGAATAACTTATTTCTCCGTCCATAACGTTTGGCGAGATTTTGGCGACGAATTTTGAGGAATGTCGCTAACTTGGTGACTTTTTTAAATGTTACCAAATCAAAGAAAATGTCACCAAATGTATAAAAATGACGCTAAATCAATGACAATAACGACTATTTGAAGAAAATTCAATATCTTGGAAAGAATATAAGTATCTACTATAAGAATAACCTATGTTGTTTTGACTGTAAAAGTAGTACATACATTGCATTATATAAGGAATGTCATGTGCTGCCCACATCAGATTCTTTTATATGACTTTTTGATAAATATTTTTAAAAATGTGCAATATCTCGAAAACGGATCATGTTAGCGTTCTAAAATTTATGTCAATCTTTTTCTAATGAAAAATTACATAAGAAATGTCTTTTTGTTAACTTTATTAGCGGTTTTGATTTTTTGACGATTTTTTCAAAATTTCACTCAAAACTTTAGGGGGTTCTGTACATTCGATTGCGTATAAAAACAATAGACTTCCAGTGTTTACGGATTGTGATTTTGCACCAAATTGCGTTCGAATCGGTGCATTCGTTCATCAGTTATCGTCTCTAGAGGCTCACTGACACACACACACATTGATTATTTGAAATGATTATTTGAAATCTTTCAAATGCCGTATCTATATCAGTTTTTACTTTCCTTATATACATAATGTATAAGGAAAGTATTGTGACGGGGTCGAAAATTCAAAATCGAGTTTTCGACGGGAGAGCACGTTTCAAGCATCCCTGATCACGAATCAAACATTTTTGAAGTGATGTCTGTGTGTGTGTGAAAGTATGTGTGTGTGTCAGTGAGTCTGTGGAGACGATAACTGACGAACGAATAGACCGATTCGAACCAAATTTGGTACAAAAATCACAATCCGTAAACACTGGAAGCCTATTGTTTTTATATGTAATCGAATGTTCAGAACCCCCCTAAATTTTCGAATAAAATTCTGAAAAAATCGTCAAAAAATCAAAACCACTAATAAAGTTACGCACATAGACATTTCTTACGTAATTTTTCATTAGAGAATGATTGACATAAATTTTAGAACGCTAATATGAACCGTTCTTGAGACATTGCACATTTTTCAAAAAAATTATTAAAAAGTCATCTAAAATGAAAAAAAAAATTTCCTATTGAGAAACATGTTTAACTTTTCATATGTACTACCATGCAATAAATTGGGTGACATCATTCTCGTGGATCTAGCTCGTTCCATTCATGAAGAAAGATACTTTGAGTAATACTTTTGTATTTGAACGCCAATAGTCATTTATCTGTTGTAAGAACAACTTATTTCTCCGTCCATAACGCATGGCGAGTTTTTGGCGACGAATTTGGCGGAATGCCGCCAACTTGGCGACTTTTTAAAATGTTGGTAAATTAACGAAAATCTCGCCAAATGGATAAAAATGACGCTAAATCGATGAAAATGGCGACTAATTGTCGAAAATTTAATATCTTGGAAAGAATATTAGTATCTACTATAAGAAAAACCTGTTTTTTTACTGTAAAAGTAGTAAATTCATTACATTATATAAGGAAAGTCATGTGTTGTCCACATCATATTTTTTACTTTCCCTGCAATGCATGGTAATGTATAGGGAAAGTATTGGAATCATGCCGAAAATCGCAACTCGAGTTTTCAACGGTTCTACAAGTTTCGAGACCTCTAAAATACGAAAAAACCCTTTTTAGCGTGACGTCTGTGTGTGTGCCTGTGCATCTGTCTGTGTGTCTGTCTGTGTGTCTGTATGTGTGTCTGTCTGTCTGTGCATAATTTATATCCACTCTAACTAAAAAACTAATCGACCGAATTTCATAAAATTTGGTAGGTAAGTCACTTGTGGTCGAATCTGGTGCTGATTAGTATTGGGTGCGATTAGGAATAGAAGAACCCGCCTTTTTTGCGAAATGACCCGCAAAAGCTTTTATCCACTCTAACTGAAAAACTAGTGGATCAGATTTCACAACATTCAGTTGATAAGTCACCTGTGGGTCACCCTGGTGTTGATTAGATTTTGGTACGATTCGGAAAAAAATAACCTGCTTTTTTTTGCAAAATGGCCCGCAAAAATCGCCAAAATCTAAAATAAAATCTACATATGTGTGAGACCAGAAATTGTTCTCACATGAGACATTTTTATTTGATTATTTATGGTATCCTTTAAGGAAAAGAAAGCTTGAGTCTGGCTGGCACCGAACTTTACGACAACTTGAACTTTTAGGCCAAATGCTATAAATTTAGGCGTGCCAGGCCACAGGTGCTGAGAGAGGCTGTGAAGTGATGCCATTGGGTTCAGAGGAATCAATGAGCGCCAAGGGGAAGAAGGGCGGAGCTACCCCTCCCCCCCCCCCCCCCCGCCGAAGGAACCACAAGTCTAAAACAGTTTTACGAAAGGAGCGAAGTGAACATGACCTAGCAGACATGACTTAGGAGTTGCAGTTTGAGTACGAGTATTTACACTGTCATGACTTAGAGGAAAGAAATCAGAGTTCGGAGCCACATACCCCAGAGTTGGACGAAATCAGAGATATAGACGAAGAAAGATGGAATTTTGAGAAGGAGTGTCCCGTAAAGGTTCCAAAGTAGTGGAAAGAAATCTATGTGCGAGTGCATTAAAAGTACGAGTAAGAGCCACACACCATAGAGTTATGGCCGTACTTCAGTACTAAGAGCGATTCAAGCGAGATGATGAGCCCAAGACTAAACTGGAAGGTATGTGCTCTGATTGTTACCGGTCCTAGACACCATCGTAAAACTAATATTTTTGGTCGCATATCTCCCCTTACTAAAATAAGTAAATAAAATTTGATAATAATTGATATTGATGAAATTTAGTGTTATTGATAAATTGATGTTGTTAATAAATTATATTGTTTAAGTTTAAATAGTCTAATCTTTTAAAATTAATTAATAATTCTTTTCAGGACTTACACAAAAGGTAAAAATAATTGGAGGGTTATTGCTGCACAACAACGAGCAATGTACGTTTTAATGTTAATTCCACTATATATGAATTTACGGCAAGGTTAAGGTGATTAAAATTAAGGAATTTATTAATTAAAGGTGTATCTTTTAATTATACATCCCACAATATGCTCAAATATATCCATTAAATTCTTGTTTAATACGCAATTTTAATGAAGAAAAGAATAAGACCAACTCCATTACACTAGGACTAGCCGTTCTCGAGATATTTTAGTTTTTTTCGTATTTTCTCTACGACACCTTTGAAAATAAGTCCAATTATCAATTGAGAACGAAAATTAAATTAAAAGTGAATTAAATTTAATTAAAATAAAGAGAACGTGGATATAAGTTTGCAGGGAAAGTCATGTGCTACCCACATCAGATTTTTCAGTTTGTCTTTCAAATATTGTGACTTAAATCAAATTCTACAGAAAATCTGTTTAAGATGTGCAGTTAAAATTCGGTATTCTGAGGGTAGTGTTGATCGTTACAATCGTTAAAGGAACAATTACAAAATTTGAAGGTCTAAAATTTTAAAGTATTACGCTAATGAGCAGACAAAATCTACATTTTCTCTATATATATCATTATTCATCAGAATTCCACAGAAAATGTGTTTAAGTTAGACAGTTAAAATTTGGTATGCGGATTGTAATGCAGATACAGTTATAGCAAAAATTTCAAAATTTGCAGATATCAAATTTTAAGGTACCCTGAAAACAGGTCAAAATCTTGAACATTTATTTATGCTCTCGAAAGCGGGCACTGAAAAACAAAGTTCTGTAAAGCACATATTAACAACAGACATAGAGAGCCAGGCTATTTATATTTCAATGTCGTCATTTAAATAAAGTTCATTTTTTTCGATGAAGTTTTCAAATATAATAAATTATTGTAGTATTGTGATAATTTTTAAAATATTACCGCTGAATGGATTACATTTTAGAGACGTTTAAATAAAATTGCATTACAGTTGGAAAGTGTTTCATAATCAATGCTTTATGCATGATTGATCTTCCTTGTTGCCCTTTAACCTCCAATCCTGGCAGTGGGGACAAATGTATCGGAAAAAAATGGTCAATATAATGTTTCTACTAGACTGTACACAACATATATGCCTTACATTGTTTATTGTACTTAAACTATCAATTGAGAGATTTGAAGAAGATATTTGTCTACTAAAAATAAATTAAATAAAATTAGTTATTTACTACAATATAATTTTTTCTCTAATGAATATCTTAAAATCGGATGTGTTACCCTTTCATGTTTGTATCGTTAATCTGCAGCATAAATTGGTAAGTCTCATATACATTGTTACTTTTTAACCTAATTATACCGTCTCTAATAAGAATATCATCTTGAAATTTGTCACACGTTTCGCCAGATTGCATTGATTAAGCATGGCAAATTGTATAAGTGAAAAATGCCTCCATTTGTTTCTAAACTGAGGCTTATTAGTTTCCTTATATACATAATGCATAAGGAAAGTATTGTGACGGGGTCGAAATTTCGAATTCGAGTTTTGGACGAGTGAGCACGTTTCAAGCATCCCTGATCACGAATCAAACATTTTTGAAGTGATGTCGGTGTGTGTGTGTGAAAGTATGTGTGTGTGTATGTGTGTGTGTCAGTGAGACTATGGAGACGATAACTGCCGAACGAATGGACCGATTCGAACGAAATTTAGTCCAAAAATCACAATCTGTAAACACTGGAAGCCTATTGTTTTTATACGCAATCGAATGTTCAGAACCCCCCTAAATTTTCGAGTGAAATTTTGAAAAAATCGGCAAAAAATCAAAACCGCTAATAAAGTTACGCAAATAGATATTTCTTATGTAATTTTTCATTAGAAAACGATTGGCATAAATTTTAGAACGCTAACATGAATCGTTCTCGAGATATTGCACTTTTTTTCAAAAACTTATCAAAATGTCATATAAAATTAAACAAGAAAGATCAATCATGCTTAAAGCATTGATTATGAAACACTTTCCAACTTCAATGCAATTTTATTTAAACATCTCTAAAATGCAATACATTCCTCGGTAATATTTTAAAACTTATCACAATACTACATGAATTTATTATATTTAAAAACTTAAACCTTCATCGTAAAAAATGAACTTAATTCAAATGACGGCATTGAAATATAAATTGCCTGGTTTAAACATCTCTAAAATGCAATACATTCCTCGGTAATATTTTGAAAGTCATCATAATACTACAATAATTTATTATATTTGAAAACTTCATCGAAAACAACTGACATTCATTCAAATGACGTCATAGAAAAAATAACACGCATGGCTCTCTCTATAAAAGCAACATTTCATTCATAACATTTTCCCAATCATTTTATTCATCACAGTGCTAAAATAATTTACTTTATTTAAAAACTTAAGACCATGGCGCTACAAGTAATTAAACTCTCTTCTTCAAACTTCATCGAAAAAAATCGTCCTTCTCTGTGTAAAATCAATGAATATTTCAGTCATATCAGCTTTGCAGACTCCATCAGCTAAATACTTTTGCGTTAAAAAAATACGGCAATTCTTATATAACTCATATGAATTCTTATAACACTCATTCTTATAACATTCAATATGAATTAAAAAGAACTTTAAATATCACGATTTTGAGACAAGATGGATGCCATATTTTATTTTGAAGTGGGTCATGTGATCTTTTCATATTATGGTCAAGTGATCGATTCATATAAGAGGTGTAGTTATTATTTTAATTTTTATTTAAAAAACTACGAAATATATTTTGCTGAAATTTTGTTTATATATTTTATGCAATAATTTGAATATTACCTAACATTTACGAAGCAATTTGTGAATTTTAAATCTGCTTAAAAAATGTTTGAAGTATTAGGTCCGATAGGGTTTAATGTATTTCATTTTTTCAACCCGGGTTCAATCCAAAACTAATTGGCTAATATTATTCATTTATATTCCCATAGGTCCTACAGACCGTCTGAACAACATACTAAAATTTCATTTTGATTAAGTCATTTTTACGGCAGTTATCGTGCTGACAGACAGACAGAATGAACAAAGTCATAAACACTTTCAACTTCGTTGTAAAGTGTTAAAAAAATATATTTCCTATTGAGAAACATGTTCACTTTTCATATGTAATACCGTGCGATAAATTGGGTGACATCATTCTCGTGGATCTAGCTCGTTCCATTTATGAAAAAAGATACTTTGAGTAATACTTTTGTATTTGAACGCCAATAGTCATTTATCTGCTGTAAGAATAACTTATTTCTCCGTCCATAACGTTTGGCGAGATTTTGGCGACGAATTTGGTGGACCAACTTGGCCTCTTTTTCAATTTTGCTAAATTAACGAAAAACTCGCCAAATGGGTAAAAATGACGCTAAATCAATGAAAATGACGACTCATTGACGAAAATTCAATATCCTGGAAAGAATATAAATATCTACTATAATAATAATATATTTTATATTTTACTGTAAAAGTAGCAAATTCATTGCTGTATATAAGGAAAGTCATGTGCTGCCCACATCAGATTTCTTTTAATTGTACATTTGTTTAATACGGGTTCTTAATCCACCTTGGTGGTGGTAACGCAAACAACACAGGGTTGCTATCTACTGTATAAGTGTACTGTTATACTCGTATCTCACACGTTGAAACAATGCAGCATAAATTGAAACAGTTTCTGACTGGTATTGACTCTATAATGACTGATGTGGATTATATGGCGACCAATACGGATTCAGTATCAAATTTCAGAAGGGCTAGGGAGAATCACCAAGGATTTCCATTTCCTGTCCTGGAGGTTTCACTTCCGGTTTTTCCAAAAAATCGTATGACTGTAAGAATTACATATGCGAAAGTAAATAAAAATGCTTAATAGTTAAGTCTAAAATGAAGAGTACAATCCATTTATCACCATATGAAGACTACTTCAAAAATTTATTGTTCATATTGTCCTTAAACAAATTACATTGAAATATTTAATTCAAATTGATCAAAAAGTAAAAAATGTAAGAATCGCTATTCTTGCTATGCAAAATTATCCTCACTGAAATTTCTAAATAATAAAATATCTTGGTTTGTAACCATATCGATAATTTATTACACAATTATTACTGATTTTACTATAATGCATCGAATATGGCAAACTGTGCAATAATTATCCTCCAGAAATTTCTGAATAATAAAATATCTTGGTTTGTAACCATGTCAGGAGTTTTTTGTTCGCTCAATTACTGATGAATGAACTATAATGTATCAAATATGGCAAACTGTGCAATAGTTATCCACACAGAAATATCTATATAATAAAATATCTTTGTTTGTAACCATATGGGGAATTTATTGCACAATGCACAATTATTGCTGAATTGACTATTATGTATTGAATATGGTAACTTCAGTAATAATATATGAAAATCTGTTTGAATGATATATTCAATTATTTATTGTTCAGTTTAATTTACTACGTATTATTTACCAAAGAAAGAAACAAATCCGAAAATATCTCTTAAAAATGTTTTTAAACTCTTGTAAATATTAAAATCAGGCAAGTTAATTCCTATAATTCCTATCTCCTACGATTTGTAAACATCTAAACTCTCAACGGAAATTCTTATATATAATACTAAAATCAGTCATAGATAGTACATTTATAATGAAATGAATATATAAACAGTACATTTATATTCAGTCCCACGCTTGTTCTGAAAAATAAATCTCATTACTTTACAGCATAAAGAAATTCAGTTATATCTGAAGAATCAGCAAATTCCAAACACAACAAAGCGTATAAACAGAGATCTATTTCAATTTATCCTGAAAATTAATTCCAAGCTATAAACAGCAAACAAATAATAAGCTGCTTGTATGCCAGCGGGATTTAGAAAATAGCAAACAATAGTTGTCTACTTTTTATTAATCTTCGGAAAGTAATTCTAGGAAAGCAGGAAAGGCGTGTGCATAAAAATATAACGGAATAAATATTCGAACGGAATGATTCTCATTTGCTGCATCTTAATCAATGAAAGAATTAATACATTTTGGGAAAATTATTTGTATAAAGAAATTGTATAAATATTTGGTTGGAGCTTAATTTTTTGGCTAGGAAAAAATTGTGAATCAAAACAATTGAATTCGTGTTTTTCATTAAGGGTTTCGTATTTAAAAGTTGTGTTTGAAATGGGTAGTGTTAAATTGATACCCCCTCCCCACTTTTTTCTTGCATTTTGGATGCGCTTTCATTTTTTATTTATTTATTTATTTATTTGCAAATTCTGCAGGAAAAATTTTTAAAAATGTGTCGTTGATCACAGTCATAGCATGTTACCCCTCATTTTAAAGGGTTTTGAAATGTTATTTCGATTGATACAGAGTTTGACAATGTACCCCTTCGGTGTGGTAGCTGCCCCTAAGGGGGGGATTATGACGTCACGAGCACAAAAATTGTATCACGTCTATATTTCACTACACCGATTAAAAATTGTGTGCTGAGATCATTGAGCCAGAAATAACCCCTTTTATGTATAATTAAGTAAACATGTGTCCTATGCTGTCATGCATGAATTTTGTTCTGCCACTGGTTATGGATTTCTTACTAGCGTGTTTCCAGTTTAGCTGAAGCTGCAAACCCGGCAGGTCCATTTATCGATATTTTCCACATTTCCTTGACATGTTATTATTCGCTTACAAGATTGTAACTATACTTATTATGTGGCAAAAAGAAAGTCTATTATTATATTTATTTACATTTTATCTATGCTCTATTTATAGCCGATTCTGGGAAAAAGATGTTACGCGGGAAAAACATATATTTTAACCGAAAAATCTTCGAAATTAGAAATCCTTAATGTCCAACTTACCACCTCCGGAATTTGATGTCGAATCCATATCAATTATCACCTAAGCTCTATATATTACCAATTTTGAGAAACATATTTTTCACGGAAAATGTCTGAACCAGAAATGAGATAGGAACCGGAAGCGAAAATTCTTAGAGAACTTATCCCAATATAATACTGAATCCATATCAGTTATCATTTAGCCTCTATAATACCCAAACCTCAAAATTCGATATTTCTTTTAACGAGTTTGCGGAAATTTTGATAAACAAATCAGATGGTCAAGAATTTTACAAGTTGTTTGTGAATTAGTTGAGCATTTATTTTCTGTTTTATTGTATACTAGCAGCATACCCGTTCTTCGTACGGAGTATATAATATAAAGAAACTTTTAATTCGCAATCATGTGCAAATTCTGTTAAAATATTAAATTTATTGCTCTTAAAGAGAAGTATAAGAATATCTGTTCTCACCATGTAAAATTATCTTCACGGGCAGATCTGAAGAATAAAACATCCTGGCCCCTTTCGTAAGCAAATTTACAAAAAAAAGGAATTGAATCAATATATACTTATATTGTCGCAGAATAGAAAATATGCCAGTGTGTTAGAAGAAGATTACCCATATTACAATATGAGTCACGAAAATATCTGCCAAAATAAAAGAGATGACGTAATAAATTGAAAATATCAATAATCCCGGTACTCTTTGTACCAGAAGGTCGTAATTGATTCCAATATATGCCAATATATATCAAAACATATGCCAATATACCTGTACTACTTATATTCTCGTAGATTAGAAGGAAGATCACTTATACAACGTACAATATATGAGTGTAAACAATTTTTGTCATAATAAAACAATTGCATAATACCTTGAAAATATCAGTAATCCCTGAATCATTAATCCCCGAAAATATCAATAATAATAATTTTAAACCTGAAGATCGTAATTGATATTATCCAGTCAAAAATGCTATCAGAAAAATCAAATTGTTCTTTTCTAAAATATATTTTTATATCCATATATTTACTATTCAATTCAAAAAAATAATAATTAAAATTAACAGACAGATTTAATTTAATTGCGTTTCTGAGCAACATGATATAAGATAGAATCTTACTCATAAACTGCGAAATTAAATAAACATTTTGATTTCTCTATACTTTTCAATATTCAGTAAAAGCTTGTGCAAAATAAACCATGGAGATATATTTCCCATTTAAATCATATTTCAAACAATTCATGTTTTCAGAAAGGGACTAATTCGCGCAAAAAATCTCCCATCAAACTCAGAGATAAAGTTTTAATTCACTTTCAAAGGATTCATTTGGATAAACCATGGAGTTAGAGAGTAGACTCCTAGGAAAAAGTTTCGTTTTTCATTAATATATCGACAACCCCTGATCTTAGATACTTGAAACTTGGGCTAAATTTATGGAAGGCTATTTCAAGGCTATCCATAAAATTTCATCAAATTCTTTTAGGCCTTTCTTCCCCCGTGATGATGAGACAAACGAAAATTTCGTGTTTTTCACTAATATCTCGAGAACCACTGATCGTAAAAACTGCAAACATGGACAAAATTTTAAGTGGGACTATTTCCAGGCTATCCACAAAATTTCATGAAATTCGGTTCAGCCGTTCTCCCGTAATGACGGGACAGACAGACAGACAGATTTTCAATTTTATTTATATAGACTAGCCGCATACCCGTTCTTCGTACGGAGTATATAATATAAAGAAACTTAAAATTCACAATCATGTGCAAATTCTTATAGTATAGTAAATGACATTTTTAATCAAAATATTCTGTTAAAATATTTAACATAATGCTCCTAAAAAGAAGATTAAGAATATCTGTTCTCGCTATACAAAATTATCTCCACGGGCAGTTCTGAAGAATAAAACATCCTGGACCCTTATGTAAGTAAATTTACAAAAAAATAGAATTGAGTCAATATATGCAAAATAAAAGCGTAAAAATTGTATGGTACCCGCACTAATAATATACGGGAATATCAGAAGATATAACCTATATTAGTAGATTGCGTGTATAAATTGAAAATATCAATAAACCCGTAATCTTTTAATCTGAAGATAGTCATTTATTCCAATATATGTCAAAATGAAAGTGCTAAAATTATATGGGAAGATATACCTGTACTGCTTATAATGTCGTAGATTAGACGATATGTCCGATTATTAGTCGAAGATTACCCGTATTACAATATGAGTCTCAAATATCTTTGCTAAAATACAACACACGACGTAATAAATTGAAAATATCAATAATCCCCGTAATCTTCATACCAGAAGGTCATACTTGATTCCAATATATATGCCAATATATGTCAAAATATATGCCAATATGCCTGTACTACTTATATTCTCGTAGGTTAGAAGATATACCCGCGCATTCCTAGAATATTACTCGTACATCAAACAATATGTGAGTGTCAGCAATTTTTGCCGCAATAAAACAATGGCGTAATAACTTAAAAGTATCGATGATCTCTGAATCAATAATACCGCAAAATATCAATAATAATGATGTTTAAACCTGAAGACCGTAATTGATATTATCCAGCCAAAAATTAAATGGCATTGAAATTTATTTTATATACATACCATCATTATTCACATCGGAAAAGATTTAATAAAAATCGTCTGCCGCATACACACATTGGATTTAAATCCGTTGTTAAGCGACATGATATCATTTGCTTCAAATAAATTGGTGGAAAAAATATCGTTTAAATAATACTATCTCTATGGAACGTTTGGCGACATTTTCGTCAATTTAGCTGTATTTTAAAAAATCGCCAAATTTATCGCCAAGTGGGACTGTAGAACTGACAGTCCCACATGGCGACAAATTGACGAAATATCATCACAATACGATCCCCTAACAAAACACAATTAATTTTATTTATTTAGCGCAATTTTATCAATTTCAAGATATTTTTATGGATTTGAAAACATTCTTATCAATTTGGTGACATTTTAAAAGGACTCTAAATGTATTACTAAGTAGGACGGTTAGTGTGACAGATAAATGTTAACGAAACATCATTTCAGTACTCTCTTCTAACAAAAAAAAAATACATTTCATTGATTTGCGTCGTTTTTATTAATTTGTCGACATTTCCGTCAATTTGGCAAAGTTTAAGAAAAGTTGAAAAATTATCGATATTCTGCCAAATTCGTAGCTCTGAATTTGCAGATCTGAATGAAACATCCTGATCCCGTTTCTATATGCTAAATGAAAACACTACAATCGTATTAGAAGATATACCCGTTCTACTCTTTTTCTGTTTCAACAATCAGCTAAAAGAATTTATTGGCTAAACACAATGTATGAGTTTAGTAGCTAAACACAATATAAGCTTGAAAACTCTTTGCCAAAATAAATGAAAGTGATGTACGCAGTCAGCAATTAATATAATTGAAAGAAAAATTAAACCATGCATTCATAAGATATAATTTTATATCCATTTATTTATTATTCAAATCGAGAAAATAATAATAAAAATATTAACAAACACATTTAATTTAATTGCGTTGCTGAGCAACATGATATATCCTCATAAAATGTTAACATTAATTAACGATTTTGATTTCTTAATACTTTTCATTGTTGTGTAAAAGCTTGTGGAAAATAAACCATATAGATTTTCCATTTAAATTCATGTTTCAAACAATTTATAATTTCATATAGTGAATAATTTGCGCAAAAAATCTCCACCAAACTCAGATATAAAATTCTATTTCACTTTGACGTTTTAAACAAACGATTTTCATCCTTTCCGTTTGGATAAACCACGGAGTTAGAGAGTAGAACCCCTAGGGAAAAGTTCGGTTTTTCATCAATATCTCACCAACCCCTGGACTTAGAAACTCGAAATTTGGGCTAAATTTATGGGGGTCTATTTCAAGGCTTTCCATAAAATTTCATTAAGTTCCGTTTAGCCGTTCTCCCGTGATGATGAGATAAACAAAAATTTCGTTTTTTACTAATATCTCGAGAACCACTGGTCGTAGAAACTCAAAATACGGACTAAATTTTAAGTGGAGCGATTTCCAGGCTTCCTACAAAATTTCATCAAATTCGGTTCAGCCGTTTTTCCGTGATGGTGGTATACACAGACAGGCAGAGAGACAGCCAGACAGATTTTCAATTTTATATATATAGACTAGCAGCATACCCGTTCTTCGTACGGAGTATATAATATAAAGAAACTTATAATTCGCAATCATGTGCAAATTCCATTAAAATATTAAATTTATTGCTCATAAAGAGAAGTTTAAGAATATCTGTTCTCACTATGCAAAATTATCTTCACGGGCAGATCTGAAGAACAAAACATCCTGGCCCTTTTTGCAAGCAAATTTACAAAAGAAAAAAGGAATTGAATCAAAATATGCAACCCCGTACTACTTATATTGTCGCAGATTAGAAAATATGCCAGTGTGCTAGTAGAAGATTACCCATGAGTCTCAAAAAGATTTGCCAAAATAAAAGAGATGACGTAATAAATTGAAAATATCAATAATCCCCGTTATCTTTATACCAGAAGGTCGTAATTGATTCTAATATATGCCAATATATATCAAAATATATGTCAATATACATGTACTACCTATATTCTCGTAGATTAGAAGATATACCCGTGCATTTGTAGAAGATTACTCGTACAACGTACTATATATATATGTGTTTTAACAATTTTCGTCGAAATAAAACAATGACATAATAATTTCAAAATATCAATAATCCCTGAATCAACAGTCCCCGAAAATATCAATAATAATAATGTTTAAACCTGAAGACCGTAATTGATATTGTCCAGTCAAGAATGCAATGTCATTGAAATTTATTTTATATACATATACCTTTGTTATTCAAATCGGAAAAGATTTAATATAAAATCGTATGCCGCATAACACATTGGATCCGTTGCTAAGCGACATGATATCATTTGCTTCAAATAAATAAATGGAAATAATATCATCTGAATAATGCGATTTTGCAGATCTGAAGAATAAAATATCCTGATCCTGTGTGTATATACTAATTGAAAACACTAAAATTGTATTATAAGATAAACCCGTTCTACTCTTTTTCTGCTTCAACAATCGGCTAAATGAATTTATTGGGTAAACATAAAATATGAGTTTATTAGCTAAACACAATATATGAGCTTGAAACCTCTCTGTCAAAGTAAATGAAAGTGATGTACGCAGTCCGTAATTTATATAATTAAAAGAACAATCAAACCATTCATTTAAAAAATATATTTTTACATCCATTTATTTATTATTCAAATAGAAAAAATAATAATAAATATTAACAACACATTTAATTTCATTCCGTTGCCGAGCAACATAATATAAGATCGAATCTTCCTCTTAAAATGCGAAATTAAATAGCCATTTTAATTTCTTTATACTTTTCATCGTTGAGTAAAAGCTTGTGAAAGATAAACCATGGAGGTAGATTGTTTCATTTAAATTCATATTTCAAACAATTTATGTTTTCCGATAGTGACTAATTAATGCAAAAAATCCTGCACCAAACTCGGAAATAAAGTTTTATTTCATTTCGACGTTTTAAACAAACGATTTTCATCCTTTCCGTTTGGATAAACCACGGAGTTGGAGAGTAGAACTCCTAAAAAAAAGTTCCGTTTTTCATTAATATCTCGACAACCTCTGGTGTTAGAAACTCGAAACTTGGACTAAATTTATGGAGGGTTATTTTAAGTCTATCCACAAAATTTCATTAAATTCGGTTTAGCTATTTTTCCGTGATGATGAGACAAACGAAAATGTCATTCTTTACCAATATCTCGAGAACCACTGGCCGTAGAAACTCAATACATGGACTAAATTTTAAGTGGGGCTATTTGTAGGCTACCCCCCAAATTTCATCAAATTCGGTTCAGCCGTTCTCCCTTGATGATGGGACAAACAGACAGACAGACATATTTTCAATTTTATTTATATAGATGACGGATGCTTAGGGACTTTGTTAGATAGAGAGAAGGTTTTGGATTATACAGTAAGAGCCGCTTATTGTGATCACTACTAGAATCATTTGGCTATTATTATCGAATCTTCGAAGTTCTCCCCCCCCCCCCCCCGGTTGCATACAAGTTGTATATAATCAAGGTTTCTTGGTATATAATAATCATCGCTTATTGTAATCAATGATTCGATTAATGAGATAAAAATTTTCCAGACAGGACAGATAATATTTTTCTTCTTAATCTTGATCTATCGCCGTGGTCGATTGATTTGAGTTTATTGGAATGACGAGTAGAAAGCGAGTTAAGCCTACCAATGAAAGCATGTAATATATGAGAAAAGTGAGGTAGAATTCTTGATAACATAAAATAACTTGAAGAAATTGCAAATTAATTTGCAATTAAACCCAACCTCCTTTATGCCCTACTTTTGTTAAATATGTCATAGGAACAAGTCTTTGAAAAGACAATTAAGAACCATTTTAAGCATGCTAATTTTTCTAAAGCTGAGGTAAGAAATAGAGTAAAATAAGACAGGCTCAAAGTTCAACTTAACAGTGCAGCCTGAGTAATGAGAAAGTCGAAGTCTGTATGTATATTGATGAAGACAATGTATGAATATTGATAGATGATAACACCCGCCGATATCTTTCCTAGACAGACCCACGCGAAATATATTATAAAGATTCAGAAGAAGAATGTGAAATTGATGAGAATGTCCCCATAAGTGCGATGATGTCCCCATAAGATGAGAGCAAATCCCCTCTCGGTATATCAATATTAGAAATTCAGCATTCATTATTCAAAAAAATTCCAGAAATACTACGAATACCGACATTTTTTAAAATAATTTTTACAAAGATTTGCAGGCAATGGACTATTAATGAATTTTGCTGAAAAGCAAGAGTTACAGTGGTTTTAGTACATTTTCACCAAATTTGTTTCATTGAATTGTTTTCTAAGCGATTCATTTTTCACCGCTGTTATCATTCGATTGATATTATCAAATAAGTTAATTGATGATGCTGATCCCAGTAAGCGTCATCTATTATCTTGGTCATGTTTACGCTCATTACTGCTGTTAATAAAGCTGAAATGATCTTCAATTTCATTATTGTTTCCTAATAATACACACATGTATCCAGGGGCGCGGTAGCCCATTGGTTAGCGCGCTGGAGTTGCACTCGGTAGGCCCGGGTTCGATTCCAGCCACTGCCAAAACTACCGCAGTGTTCACGCGGAGTACGATCACGTTAAAAATGTGGGTCCGTAAGTCCTTCCGAGAGGTTGGTGGTAAGGGAAGGAGGGTACGGTCCCTGTGGATGCCTCCCCCACTGAGTTCCGGTCTAAATTGGGTGGCACTTCCCGGCCGTCCAAACAGTTGCCTTACACCTTTCTGGTAGGTCGGACGGTCTGGATCTCAACAACAACACATGTATCCAGAGTATGCGCAGTAAAAATGCTAAAACATTTAGTCTGTAGAATAATCAAGTGTTAGACATACTGAATTTATTTTATTCTGTCAACATTTGTATTTAAATAAATGACTTACAGGATACTTTATAATCATGTGTTTAATACAATTATTAATAATGGTGTGTCATGCATGATTTTACTGATGATTTATATACACTGATACAAACAAGTGTATATATGTAATTGATTTTACGCTTGTTCGGTCGCTTTTGGAACTTTTGTTCTTACAGAAGATACGCCTTTATAGTAGTTCATTCTTGTGGATGAAGGACATGATTTACATGATAGAGATATCAGTGCGCACATGTACATCTTATATTGTACAAATAAATCTGTATTTAGAACAATTGTTTAATTTTATAAGAAACAGCAATAATTTTAAATAAACTATATATCATCGTGATGGAAATAATACTTAACGTTTTATTGAAAAAAATGTATTTCTTTCAATATTAAAAAGTACTGTATAGATCTTGAATTCACTCAAGTTCTAAATTTCATTCCACAAAAATAGGAATATTATTATCTCTTTTTACATTCTCTTATATGATTATATTTTCTCTTCAAATTTCAATCAAGCCCTTATCTGAATTCCCATTTATTTTTTTCCTTTTCTTTCAATGGGAGAAATTAAGTTCTGTCATTTCTTTTCCCCCTATTGAAATGTAATTTTTTTGTACGTTCAAGTTTATTTGGAAAAGTAATAATTTAGGTTTTTAAAAAAAAGTGCATAGTGGTAACTCAACATCAATGAGATTGTTTAAAATTTCAGATGTTCATTTTATGTTTAAAGAAATGAAAAAAAACAGTACTGTTATTTTAAAATGGGAATTATATATGTTTATATGAGATAAATTTTAATCTTGTCAAAGCTGAACACAGACATTAATATTGAAAATTCAGTGGAAAAGATACCTTAATTATTTACAAAATCATTTATGTTTAATTTTTGTTTATGCTTAATTTCGTCGTTAATACACTTTTAGTAAAAAATGTCGCTACTTTTACCTTTTACACGTTCAGTTGGAAATATTAAAAATATGGATTCAATATTGTGGAAATATTCGAGCAGCATTAGTAATATTGGTATAATTTTAGATGCTAAGATTAGAGGAGATGACATGTTACACATTTTGTCATCAACATTTATGATTACACTCAAAATTATTATTGTAAAACGCAACATGAATTTAACCAACAACTGTTAATCTCATATTGTGCTGTGCTATTCTCTTGCAACGTCCACGCAGAAACACAATAACCAAGTCAAATGATGTCTCACTCTCGGTCTACCACCCAAATAAATTATCGGTTTTGTTAAGACTATGTTCACTTTACTAAGGCTCCTACACATACAGGCTGACGCAACTGCCATTTTGACAGCCATCGGTTCAGTCAGTTATCGTCTGCCTATGCTATTTCAATGGCACGCACTTGCTACATGCTGGCATTTGATACTCAATTTCGCTGTAAAATAAGTACTTCTTTTAAAAAAAAACTTACAAATCATTCAAGAAAGTAATCTAGAATGTTTGGATTTTCGTGATATCCCGAAAACTGGACGAGAAAGTAATCATTTTTTCTCCATGTACAGCTATTGCTTCAACAGAAAGCCAAGATGGCCGCTGCTGCGTCAATCCGTATATTTAGGAATCTTGCACTTTACCGATATCGCTATGTTGTACTTCGAGTTGTATATCACAATTTAAAAGACGATTTGTTTGAAACTTCTAAAACTACACTAGCAATAATTTATCATCAAAGATGATACCCTTAGTCTATGTATAGCTATCAATAAAAGAAAATAGTCTGATTCATTGTGCGTCTTGTAATCGTTTGAATTGTATTATCCAGATGGTCAGAGTAGTTATTGTATATTACCTGAAGTAAATGTCAATACACCTATTGATTTTTTGTTGCATGCTGTTCCCTTTTGTGATATAAAGTATTTTATGACTATCACCATTTCATATTATAGTAAAACCTCAAAACATTCAGTTGCATTAAGCCTCCACAAAACAATCAGCTGTATTAAACTTTTGCTTAAGCGTGGAACAGCTTCCATCCCAAACGAAGAACCTATCAAAAAGACAGGTATTTGACATACCCTATCACAAACAGTTCGATCGCCAATTTAGGCAAATGGGGATCGAACTGTTTGGGATAGGATATGTCAAATACCTGTCTTTTTCAGAGGTTCTTCGTTTGGAATGGTCGCTGTCCCACCCGTAAGCAAAATGTTATACCTCCACAAAACATTCAGTTGTATTAAACCTCCACAAAATATTGACATTGTCTTCAAATTTCCTGTGCTTTTTTTTAATGAAAGGGGAAAAATAGAATAGGAGACATTAAAAACTCAATAACATTTTTAATATCACCTCAATGTAGATAGAGTTCTCCACTGCAGATTAATAACTGCTAAATTATGATCATTTAATATTTATAGCATGTATCAATGGTTAAACGTAAGTACAAACTACTGATTCGTGTGCAGAGAATCAATGTATTTCACGTGAGTGTTTACTTTACCATTTTCTTCCGATAAACTGCAAAATAATTCTTCAATATCTCTAAAAGCTGAATTCCTACTACCTATTAGTTGCAAACACCCCATTTTATGTGTCATACGATTTACTTTTTATTGTATGTCATTAATTTATAATACATATTGTGAGACCAGAAATAGATCTCACATTTGATGAGATAATTTTATGTGAATATTTATGGTGGCCAAAACGGCGAACAAAGCTTGTAGTCTGGCTGGCACCGAGTTTTATCACTCCGTAAACCTAAAGGTCAGAAGACCATAAATTTAGGGGTGCCATACCAGAGGAGCTGAGCTGGGCCTTACGAAATGTGGAATGGTTCCATTGGTTAAAGGAGTAACCAATAAAAAAAAAGAAGAATATGACGTCAAACTCAGTGCGGCAAATAGAAGTAAAGGCGAAGTTAACCCCCCCCCCCCCAACGAGGGAACCACAGCCTGTGACCCGAGAACGAAAACAAGACGATAATAAAGATTTGACTTGAGAGCAGACCAGAGAAAAGAAATAATGAATTTTTGACTTAAGAGCAGACCAGAGAAGAGAGGATAATGATTTTGACTTAAAAAGGACGTGAGCAGATTTGTGGAACTTGTGCATAGATTATACAACATGACATAAAGATTTGTCCAAATGTTCCCAAAAATACTGGTAGATTTATATAGGGTGGAGTGCAATCAGATGTACGAGAAGGAGCCACACACGAAAGAGGTATGGCGGTGCAATAACTGATGCAAGCATTTGATATATGATCAAAGCCCAAGACAGATTTGAAAATATGTATTCATTAACAACCACAGGTCTTAGACACATGATAGTAATTTTAATAGTACTGGTCACATATGTCCCTTCCACCGCAATAATTAATGAGAATAATTATTGTTAAGCATATAATTAATAATATGAATAATTGGTGTAATTAAATAATTTAGATTTGATGTTGTTAATAAATGTTTTATTGTTAAAGTTTAAACGGTGCAGTCAATGAGTATTATAATAATTAATTATTCCTTTACAGGACTCACACGAAAGGTAAATAATTGGAGGGTTTTATATAGCGGCACAACTAGCAATGTACGATTAAATGATAATTCCACTATATGTATGAATTAACGGCCATGTCAATCTTAAATGAATTTAATATTTAAAAGTTCAACTTTAAAAAACTTTTTTAAATGTGTCCCACACATATAAAGGGCCGATTCACATTATTGTGACTATCTCCTACTCTTGACATCAACAACTTTTTGTCAATGAAAGAAGGCACGTATCGTGAGCTGGCTTGGCGGGTATATAAGGCAAGTTGCAGGCATTCTGAAAACATATCACTCGTCGCTGTTATGACTAAAAGGAGAGATTTATCAAATTTGGAAAAAGGGATGATTATCAGGTTTCGGGTAGAGAGTGGCAGCATTTCCCAAATAGCGCAGTTTATGAACTGTCCCAGTGCTTCTGTGATTAATGTAATGTGTATAGTCTATGAAGAAATGGCAGAATTGTGAATAAGCGACGTGAAAACTGCGGAGCACCACACGCCATTGATGTGAGAAGAGAATGTCAGCTGCGAGGGTTAGGTTGGTGAGGGCCGATCGCGGCGCAAGTGTAGTAACTCACTGATCTAACGAACCAGAGGGCTACCAAAAGTGTGTTTCAAACGACAGTTCAGCGAATCTTGCTTTATATGGGCCTCTGAAGCAGACAGATGGTCACTTCACCGATGATAACAAAGGTGCATCGGCAAAAAAGGCTTACATTTGCACGTCAGTATCGGAATTGGACCTCGGCTAATTTACAAAAGACTGCCTTCTCTGATGAGTCACGTTTTCTGCTTCATCGAACAGATGGACGGCGTATATGGCGTAAAAGATCTAAGAACAAACACTCATCAACCATTGCTGGAAGAACACAATGCGGTGGGAGCAGACCACTTACATCCATTCATGCTGATTGTCTTCTTTGGGACAGATGGGATCTACCAGCACTATAATGCGACTTGTCACACAGCGAGGACTGTCCAAGTGAGGTTGGAGTAGCACGATGAGGACTTCAAAGAACTTCCCTGGTCCCCGAATTCACCAGACTTAAACCTAATTTACCATCTGTAGGACCACCTCGATTGGAAGGGGGAGGCTGGGGGAGCAGCATTATGATCTGGGGAATGTTTTCGTGGTATTCTCTGGATCCACGCATACCTGTGTAAGAAAATATGAACCGAATTTGTTATGGATCCATCCTTGCAGACCATGCATACCCATATATGATGATTGTCTTCCCTGGGGGCGGATGGGATCTACACGATAATGCGACGTGTCACACAGCGAGAACTGTCCAAGAGTGACTGGAGGAGTACTATTAAAACGTCAAAGTATGTTCCTGGCCCCCTAATTCCCCAGCCTTAACCCTATTGATCATTTATGGAGCCACCACGATAGGGTTGTTTGCTCTATAGATTCTGCACCATGTACCCCCCCCCCCCAGCAGCTGTCGGATGTACTGCAGTCAGCACGACTTCACATACCTGTGACATCTTCCAATACCTTATTGAGTCACTTCCAGCACGTCTAACTTCTGTCCGCCCTGCTCACGGCGGTTACCCCGGATTTTAGCTGGTGGTCATAATAATGTGACTAGATTATGTAATACATATCATTAATTTATATTTAACTAATTTGTAAATTCAGGAAATAAAGGAAATTATACTGCAAGTGTAAAAAGGCTCGATAAGGAAGTACACTTAATCTCTTTAGTTTAATTTAACATCATAGAACACATTTTTGATGAATTGGACAGATTGTGCATGGGATAAAACCTTGGTAAACCTTAGTGTCCGGTTATCATCAGAGGACTGAGAAAGGTGAAACGTAATCCACAATCTGTGGAAGACACTATGGATGTTAGAATATTTTCTGCCTTGGAATGTTGTGATGAACAAGTGATGTTGAGCAACGCATGCAGACTTGTGGAATGAAGATTCGATAGGAATGACGTGCCACACACGTTAGTTTGAATAAGATCGCTGGAACAGTCTGTCGGAAGAACTGCGAGAATTCCCACAGTTCATCATTTCAAACGATTTACTGGCAGGTTGTCCCACACACATCAGTTCGGCCTTTCATGTTTGTACTGTTCCGACTGATGGAAACGTCAAACTGTGCGTATATGACCCTCTGAGATCGTTGTATCACTGCTAGCTGTTATTTAAATATCCAAACTGTGGCAAAAAACATCGGGTTATTATGATTTAAATAATTTAGACTTGATCAAAGATCGTGCATTTTCAGCACTAAAATAGCCCAAACATTTCTTCGTTCACTGTGACCGATCGCGTTACAAATAGTACCATGACTGATGGAAAGTTAGATTCATAAGAGCAGTCAGGAAAATATGAGCAATTTTCTTGGGCATAAAATTATTTTTAAAATACAGGAAAATAAGTTTGTTGCTCATCTGCATAATTTGTAACCATAATGTCAAATTTGAAAAAAATAAGCCATAAGAAATAACAGGGAAAGTTTAAAAAATATTTTTCCGTGCAATTTAACTTCATGAAATCACCTGAAATGTATTTGACATTCGAAACAATCTCATTTGTTGAATATTTCGTCGATTTAGCGGAGAAAAAAGAATCATTGTTTTAATAAAATTCATTTGCTGCAGATTTATTTTTTACTACAGATTCATTTTTACTGCAGATTCATTTTTGCTGCAAATTAATATTTTCCGCAGATTCATTTTTTTACTGCAGATTCATTTTTACTGCAAATTCAATTTTTACTGCAGATTCATTTTTACTGCAGATTCTTTTTAAACTTCCATATAGCGTTGGTGTCGATTGTGATAAAAAAAACTATAGTTTGACAAATTTTTTAAAAATATTTAGTATTGCTAAGCCATTATACGTCCGTAAATTCTCACGCTATTTATAACATAAAGAAAGTAGTTTAAGTAATTTTTCTCAAAAATTTTCAAATTCGATATTTTGAAAAATAGGCAATTCCTAGACCTCCTGGCCCTATTTCGAACACTTTTGCAAAGTGTATGTAAATATAAGTGTGTGTGAGTTTATATACTATATCTGTTTGTGTATGTATGCATGTGCGTGTATGTGTGTGCGTGCGCATGATAATTCAAAAACGAATATATCTATTGTTATAAACTATTATGTGTAGATACATTACGTTAAAAATTAGAGCTAAATAGAACTTTCTGTAATCATGTTTGGAACACGAATGATTCAAACTGTCGTAGCATTATCATTTATTAATTTCCTATTGATAATAATGATGATTCCCAGAAATATTATGATAGATTATGCGCAATAGTAGAATTTATGATTTCAACTACACTATGAGTGTTACTTGCATCCCAATTATTTTTGTCAACACATATAAACCATAAGCGTTACTATGTTTCTGCCAACTTGAAAAACAAATGTTTGAAGAATTTAAACGAATTGAAATTATGAAAACAGAGAAGAAATGCTATATAAACCATTTAGTTATTGGTAAAACATGAAATAATTTAGAAGGAGGAAAAAGAATCAAACCCTTGTAAAGAAAAAAATGTAAAAAGTTACAAGGTAATAAGACAGTAATTAATAAGAAAATAACAGAACTGTCAAATGACTGCTTTATACAAGGAAGATGTGTAGGTTATTATTTTAGATTTCAAAAATACTGTGTTCTAATGAGGAATTTACACACGTGGGGAAAATGCTCAATTTTATATTTTCCTGGTAATTTTCGGCTTACTATTTTCAAATATGTCACATTAAATGTCAAAATGAGTTTGAATAAATTAAAAATTAAAGTTTAAATAAGCGAAAAATGACGCGATGTCATGTGATCTTGAAACGTTACGTGATTGGCTCTGACGTCACTGTGCATGAAATATCAGTGTTTACGTTTTAAAAACAACGCTAGATCAATTCGCTTCTTCGCATTCATAGTTTAGAAATCGTTTTTTGAGCCTATAATCTTGTGTAATTTTACCGTATATTTTATTTGTATAACCCATCCATTTCATTTTTGTTTAAGATGTCGATTTTTCCGGGATTTGTCAAAGGACAATTCGATAATCTTCCTAAAATTGACGCTATATGTATGTTTTCGTTTCCGGGAACGAATCACAATTTTATTGGAGCAAAAATGCGAGGAGTTGAAACTAAGAGGTATGTATGATCTTCATTAATATTGACAAATAAATCTAAAACTAATTCAAATGCATGAATAATTCCTTTACATTTAAAACTTTAATTTTGATTGCACGTGGAAATAGTCGCACACTACAATGTCCTATTCTGCTTTTAAGCTGATAATTGACTTTTTATAGTAGTTTATATTATAATTTGAAATTATGTAAAGACAAATAAAGCGTGCCTGAAATACTCGAGAAATGTAAATGCAATACAAACTACAAAAAACCAAATTTGAATGACATAGTCTGATTTGTGAGGTTCCATTGCCAATAATTCTCCATATCTTCCTTTAACTGAAATATAGAGAGGAATCAAAAAGCAGTTCTAAAAAAACAGTTACATTTATAGTTTGATTTAATGTCTCCCATTACAAAGTTAAAAGGATTTATCGAAACTTAAAGAAATTTCATAGAATATTCTGTAATATGTCAAATTATATTATTTTGATATAATTGGAAGAATAAAAGCATTATAAGAGATAATTTATTTAATTTTTCGTCTCCACCCCCCTTCCAAAAAAAGTAATATTTTATTTAGCAGATGAAGGGGGGGGGGGGGGGACACTGAGATTTTGTGTTCTGTATATGGGGACAAAAGTTGATAGAACCATTACTGCATAAATACTGCATATATTGATGATATAATGCATTTATATTGACAAATAATAGTTAAAGTAGTGTATATATATCAGTAGTATATATATATATCAGATAAATATTGATAAGATATATCTTTATTTCACAAATGAGGGTTGCACAACTTATGATCACAACTTATTTGTTACACAAGGAATGACAGCCATTTATTATTATAAATTACTATATAATGTTAACATTTCTATTTATACAATCGATATCATCAAAAAGAAATAATTATAAATTAATATGCCATTCTTTATTTCAATAAATTGTTTGGCTTAATAACGGGTGGCGCCAAAAACGCTGGCGTCATTTTAAAATATTTATTACTGCCACCTCTCCCCCCCCCCCCTCGGGCACATTCTAGCGCCATCCCTGTTTAATTAAATTGTGAGATATTTTTAAGGTTTGATTCTATGTTTTTAAAACTTATTATTTTGATATATATGCTAGAGTATGTTTTATTATTCAATCCCTAACTTGACCACAAAATTCTTTAATTTTAAATTACTATTTACACATGATTATTTATAGTTTATTATTGATCCAAGCAAGATCGTATCCAGGATTTGATTTCGGGGGGGGGGGGGGGGGGGTTAAACCCACATTTCGTATCTTGATGGATCTTTACCGTTTTAATGTTAACTTTTTCATTGGGGGGGGGGGGGTTTGAACCCCCGAAAAAAAAAACCTTGGTTACGGCCATAAATCCAAGTAAATAATATTTAAACAGAAGCAAATGTTTACTTACCGAAAAATGATCTTCACAACAGCAAAGAGATGTTTTATTCGATAATTTTGGATTTTTCTGCTCGTCCCTTTTTATTGCTTTAGTTTGGTCCATGCTATTCGTTTAATTGGATCTTTTGGAACATTAAAAAACAGCTCATCAACTGAATTAACCGTTGTATTTGTGCAGCAAGGTACTAAACAGTACTTGTAGGTCGGTTTTAGAATCTCACTCATTATAAAAATATGATAAATAAAATATTTTGTCGGAAAATCAAGTGCGCACCTCTCGGAATCCACAGTAAACAGTGTATTGCGTTCTTTGTTTACATGCATAGTGACGTCACAAGAGCGGCCATTACAGAAACAGCGTTTTCGCGCCGGATTGCTAAGTGCGAGTTTAAACATTTTTATATTAACTATCTAAGTTCAAAAATTAAGAAAAAAATATACTATCATTTATGATTTTTTCTCTACTACACGATAAAAATAAGAAAAAAAAAACATGAAAATTCCTCATTGCACCAACGCTCTCTTTTAACGGAAAATCTCTTGTTTAAATATTACTTATTTTCTCTATTTACTTTTTGATTGTTCGGAGATAATTTTTCTTGTTTTACTAATAGGTGATGAACCTAATAATAGGGGATGAAGCTACTAATAGGTAATGAAGCTACTAATAGGTAATAAAGCTACCAATAGGTAATAAAGCTACTAATAGTTAATGGATAGGTGATGATTAGGTTCATAGAACTTCCAAATTCGTTTATTTTCTTTCATATTTCATTTCATTCTATCATATTTTGGTAGTTAGTTCCCAGCACCTCTTGAAATTTGATACTGAATTCATACCAGTTATTATACTGAATTCATACCAGTTATTAAAAAAATAAGCCATAAGAAATAACAGGGAAAGTTTAAAAAATATTTTTCCGTGCAATTTAACTTCATGAAATCACCTGAAATGTATTTGACATTCGAAACAATCGCATTTGTTGTATATTTCGTCGATTTAGCGGAGAAAAAAGAATCATTGTTTTAATAAAGTTCATTTGCTGCAGTTGTATTTATAGTCATTCTTAACAAATAGATGTTTTAAGGAATTTTTTTGATAAATAGATTGAAAATAGAATCAGAAATGAATAAAAGTGATTTACCCCACCTCTTACAGAATTTTATGCTAAATCCATATCAGTCATTATTTAATCCCTATCTATAGCCAATCTTGAGAAATAAATGTTTAAAAGAAAATTTAAATTTTTGAACCGTAAAGGGAAAATGGAATCGGAAATGGAATTTCTTAGTGAACTCCCGCCTCTCATCCCGTTCCTCAATTCAATGCTAAATCCATATCAGTCATCATCTAAGCTCTATCTATAACATATCCTGAGAAATAGGTGTTTAGAGAAATAAAAGTTTTTGTTATCTTTTGCGACCAAAGCAAAGAATGTTAACTTACATGGGAAGCCATTTGTTGAACACCTCCGATTTTTTATTATTATTATTATTACATTGGGGTAGTTTCATTCAACGATTTTATAATAATCTCATGAAAAATCGAGAAAAAATACATAACGACGTAGTAAAATTATTTTATATCGACTTAAATTTCGCCTTTCTACCCTGGAGCATAATTTAAAAGTGGCATTTGAATGCGCGTTCTCCAACGTTGCCAGTTTTTAGAACATCAATAATAATTGTTGAATTTTTTTTCAGACGAGATTAATGACGAGATGTATTAGGGAAGTTTCCCCTAGATCCATTTTTTTTTATTTCGTGGATTTGAATCACCAGAACATTAAATAAAACATGAAAAATGTATTGGCTCATGTATAAAAGATATTTTGATGCAGTAAATCATGATATGCACTTTTCGTAAATGAAAAAAATGAAGATATACTTTTTATTGAATTATTTTTGTGTGGTTTAAAATGTTCCTTAAGCGCCGACACAAAAACTTCAGCATAAATAGATTCAAAGTGTACACATTAGGTTTATGTACAGTAAAGTAGCCATACCTGATTGAATAAAATTACTTGCATCGTGCGTAGCGGGAAATTAAAGTTAGGAAGACTAACTAGCCATCAAACCGATGTAATAATAATAAAAAAATAAATAAATTACATAGTTGCAAAGCATTTGTACAGCTAAAACTACAGCTAATACAACTAAAATAAATTCGTTAAGGGCAGCATACAATACAAAATTAATAATATCAACCGGTTTCGAAGGCAAAAAACTTTTTCGTCAAAATATACAATAAGTGCCACCTTCAGTCTTGTAGGAATAATCGACAACTAGTGTTCGAAAAACAAGCGTAACGGAAGCAGGTAAAGGGTATTATCAACAGCGAGACAAGAAAAGGAGATAAAATGGGCCGGACATTTAACACTTCAGACTGCTCGAAACAGTCGTGCATTCAGGAGAGGAGCCACGTCCACACCACTGGCGTTAAAATCAGCAATTCGAATGCATTTGCCATCCTCCATGAATCCTATATCAAAGTCTACTATTCGGAGACGACTGGCAGACGGCGGGACTATTGTGTCAGCGTCCATTAAGGCGTCTACCACTGACTCCTCAACATCTAATCGTCTGGATTGATGCCGAGCTCGATCAGCCTGGGCAGTGTCGTATAGGAGGAATGTTGTGAAGAGGAAGATCACCCAACGTTTTGATCCCGCATTTGTTGTACGGCGGCACACTTAGATATACTAAGATAGATGGTGTCTTCCTATTTTTCCCAATTCTAGAAATCGGGGGGTAACATTTCACTCTGAACTCTGACCTCGTGGTTTTGTCAAAACCAAAGTGTCAAAAATCTTCTCTAATTGACTACATTTTTGACATTCTGCTCATCAACTGTTAATCACTTTATATCTACTTCTTCTTTTCGTACGCTAATGGGAATTGAGCGGCGAACACCTGTGCGGATCATAAGTACCGACAACCTTTCTTAATTACTTCTCGGAAGTAAAGATCATCCGAAAAAAAAAACCTGCTGTCCCAACTCACTAAGAAAGACCTTTGGACCGTTTTGGAAGAAAATATACAGTATATTTTATATAGAATATCTACGGCGGCATACGGCCATCACACGTTGTAAGACAGTATTGGAAGACATCACGTGGGACAGCCGATATCCTCTAGTTTTGCTGCAAACCAATCTGATTGACGATATTCTGCAGCCGATTGTCCTCCCTATGCTGCCAAACCGTCCAGGTTTCATTCACCAACAAAACATATATGCCAAATAACAGAAATACCTAGTGTTGCTCAGTATTTAATATACAGACATCTGAAAAAGCGTCCGCTGCGTAAATGATACACATGTAACACCATTCAATTAAATAAAAAAAATCCCAATCTGCAACCATAGCAACCCCGAAAATCATTAAATAATTAAACAAACAAAGAGGTGTAAACGTCAAGCGTTACAAATTTTTACAAAAACCAGAATTTTCATTTACATTTATCGGTACGGCAGTCGATGTGATGAAATTTATGATGATTATTAATCAATTGTTGATTAATAATTGTCGTCACATTAATCATTGATTAATATTAATGACAAGTTGATTCGTCGAGTTTTCCATTAGTATTTTCTATCAGAAATATTGTTTTGCAATTGTCGCTTGCGCATGCAAATATTTAAATTAGATGTTATAAGATTTTTATTATATATATTGTAGCGAATGCACAATGTTCCGTTTGGTCCCTCCTCTTTCGTCTGTCTTGAAGACCTGGCGAAGAAAATACAGTGCATGACGTCAGCATGACGTAAGCCCAGGTTTTTCAGGATTTCCTAGTTAGAAGAAGCCTATTGGCAAAATATCGCCCATTTGGCGACTTGCGAAATGCTCCAGAAACTTCTGGATAGAACGATTATTCTTTAAGACATAGAGATTCCCAGAAGTTTCTATGGAGAGTTTATAAAAGGGACTCACCCCTCCGTTGCAGTCGGGTTGACGAATGGACGCGACACATTGAACTGTGTTTTTTGTCAATGTCTTGAGAATAGTAGCGGCTGTTTTGTAAAATTAGTGCAACATTTAAGCTATTTTTCACTGTATATTGTTTCTGTTTACTCAGTGATTGTGAATAAACGCGTTAGATATCCAAAAATTTGGACTCATTCTTGTATCCTGTGCAGACACCCATGATTCCAGGGGATATGTAGTATCAATATAAATAATAATGTACATAAGATAACCAGAGTATGTCATGCTCAACTACAAATTTGACACAATATAGAGATTTGAGGAAATGTTGATAATTCAATATCTCTGAAAATTTAATTTAATTACTTTCCTTATATACATATGATATATAAGAAAGTATTGTGACAGAGTCGAAAATTCGAATTCGAGTTTCCGGCGGGAGAGCACGTTTAAAGCATCTCTGAGCACGAATCAGACGTTTTTGAGGCGATGTTTGTGTGTGTGTGGGGAGGGGTGAAAGTATGTCTGTGTGTGTGTCTCAGTGAGTCTGTGGAGACGATAACTGGCAAACGAATGGACCCATTCGAACGAAATTTGGTACAAAAATTACAATCCGTGAATACTGGCTAAATATAATCCTAAAATGGCTAAATTGGCCACCTTGACTGGAATCATCAAAAAATAGATCTTTTGTGTATAAAAAGAACAATATGGTGACAAAATAAAGTAATTCTGTCGACTAACGGTATTGCAATCATTGATTGAAGGAAGTTTTATTATTAATTTAAGATACTTTTTGCATCTTACAGAACAAATGAGATTCGTCGTACAAAACAGCCCCAGATGCGCGTATATTTTACATACCAAGATGAATATTTCAATAGTTCATATTCTTTACACCGGATTTAACAGAATCAAGTAATTATTAATTTCATGGATTTGTTTGTTTGATTTTGATTGTTACATTGATTTTCGTGTAAGCATAAATAGTAAGGTTAATCTGGGAGAAAACAGTTTTGCTTTTCAAATTAAAAAGAAATAAAACATTAAACGAATAGTTATGAAAAGAACAAAAAAAACTTTTGCTGACCCATAAAATTATATTTAAAATGTAGTACAAGAAATTATGGGAATCTGTAAGAGATATTACTTGAAGTTTTAAAATAAAAATATCTCTGGGGAGAATGTTACAAAAATCTTTTTTACGCACAATTTAATCTCATGATACTGCCCCAATTGCCTTTAACGTTTAGAATAATCTCATTTGTTGCAATTTTTATCAATGTAGTGAAAGAAAAAGAAGTAATCTTTTCACTAAATTCTGTTCCTTAGTTCAGAATTTTAGCAAAGCGTTTTATTGCCACTGTCTTTCCTTTTTAAAACGAAACAGTTTTATTTTAAGAATTGTTGAACTGTAGGATGGCTAGAGAATTACAGGGAAATAGATATTTCCGAGTGACAAAAATTTAAAAGAAAATGAAATACATAATAGTCATTTGGAAAATATTAAAAAAAATGAAAATATTAAAAAATATAATAAAACTTATTTGAAAATCTAATTAGAACAGAGAGAAGTTGGATCTTAAAAAACCCTAACTAAACATATAACTTTCATAATTTAACTATTCGTATTTGCAAAGTATCCTTAATTCTTTTAGTATGCTTCGGTATTCGGTATAATTCTTTAGTATGCTCTCTGACAACTATGTCATATACATATATTTCTATCCGGATAATTTGGAATTATATCCTAATGAAGCCACTATTAGTAATAATATTAAGTTTTTGGATTTAAATCTAATTATTGAATCTACTAATGGGATAGTTACTAATTTATATAATAAAACAGACTATTTTAATTTTAACATTAATAAAATATTATCATTTAATTCCTGCAACACGATTCAATTGTTTAGAAATATTTTACTTAATCAACTTTTTAGAATTTATAAATTATCAGATAAACAATTTCATGCTATGCATATTAATAATCTAAAAATTACCATCAAATTATATATATATATCCAGCATATTTAGTAAATGGTATAGTTAAAAAGTTTGGATTAACTGAATATTCTTAAATTCTCTCCTTAGTATCTTATAATAGCCAGACATCCACTTTCTCTTAAATAAGCATTATAATGTATTTACATCCCCTTATACTTTAAACTCTATGTTTTCTATTCTATTATACGCTCCATTATTTTATAACTCTTACTGTAGAAAATCACCTTTAATTGCCTTTACGCATTTCTATTATTTATTACTCACGATTGGCAACAGTAGTTCTCTACTTTTATATTTTGCGATTGGCAACATTGGTCTCTTCATTCAAGGCTCCAATGGATAGGACATATGCAGTGTTGTTTTTTCAGGTATTCTTTTCTCCTATAGGAATTTGCAATCTTTGCATGTAATCCAAGTAGAAAGAGTTTATAGATATTATCTATCTCTTTCTTCAGAAACATGCATATTTTGTGTTCATTTTGATTAAATATTTGGACTTGAAAAACGGTTTCTCCGAAATGAACAATTTATTTAGGCGTAGTGCTTATCCACGTGTATAGCTTTAATGCTTGGATTTTATTTGATTTTCTATTACGGATTCCACTCCATTGATATTTGTTGATTATCTCCAGCTTGATGACTAGAAATTTGAATTTTATCATCCACATGATTGATGATTCCCTATTTAATACTTCTTTTTATTATGTAAGCATATAAAGTTAGGGTTTTTTGAGTTGCAACTTCTCTCTATTCTATCATTGGATTTTCAAATTATTTATATATATATATATATATAATTTTGAAGTTCCTCGCGATTAAGGTTTTGAAATGGCTGTTCGTGGCGAGCTATCGGAATTTCCTGGACCAATTTTCATTTTTCAAACGAATGCTCTCGACCTGTTGGCTTGTCCCATATTTTGCAGTTCAGTTCTTCAAGCTGATTTCTTATTTGTTTTCTCTTAATCCAGGTCTTGGGTTTACAATTCCCCCTGGTTCTTCCATTTCTCTTTTGGATTTTGGATTTGTTGTTTCTCTTGCACTGATGAAGGGGACCCAGCGTATTCTCAAAACATCTGTATGCTGAATTATTGTGTTATTTGTACATTTATACGTTGCTGAAATTTTTCTCTTACTGATAATTCACAGTACAACTTAATTTACAGTATGGTCCTGTCTTAAATCAATCTGTCCCACTGTATTCTTTGAAATATTTTATACAAATATGATATTTTTTAAACATAATGACTAGCGGATTAGCCCAAAATTTTGTCTCAATTGAGAATGCATTCAAATCTGAATCATGAACAGTTATTGAATCTAATATATCTATCACCAACCTGCTTCCAAATTCTACTCGGCTCATTTTCATAATTTCATGTTTAAACTAGCACAAATGCCTGGCTTTTTCTGAGATTTAAGACGCAAATTTCGGATTGAAATTACGCAAAGTCATAATCAGAATTCTCAGAAATCAAACAAAGCTTTAACGACATGCTCGCTTAGAAGAAAAAATAATTAAATAAAGTCGCTGCATAAGCTTGATAATAAATACCTGAAGTTTTTAAAGTGATAATACATACATAAAGTGCCCAAAGCACGCCCTCGCAGCACGTGCATCTGCTCCGTCATGAATTAGCGCAAGGTGTACACGCGACCTCTTGAGTACGTAACCTTTGTTAGTTGAAGCTAAAAAGTATAATATTAAAACTGAGCTCTAGAATAATTAGAAGCTGAGATATGATCAAATAAGTGAAATGCCTAAAATATGGGACGAGGGGCGATAGGTGGTAAAATATAAAATATAGGGTAGGATACATGGTAAAATATAGAGTATGATAGGTAATAAAATATAGGGTATAATAGGTAATAAAATATAGGGTATGGTAGGTAATAAATTATAGGGTACGATAGTAATAAAATATAGGGTACGATAGGTAATAAAATATAGTGTATGATGGGTAATAAAATATAGGGTATGATGGGTAATAAAATATAGGGTATGATGGGTAATAAAATATAGGATACGATAGGTAATAAAATATAGGGTATGATAGGTAATAAAATATAGGGTCTAGTAGTAATAAAACATAGGGTATGATAGGTAATATAAAATATAGTGTATGATGGGTAATAAAGTAAAGGGTATGATGGGTAATAAAATATAGGGTATGATGGGTAATAAAATATAGGGTATGATGGGTAATAAAATATAGGGTATGATGGATAATAAAATATAGGATACGATAGGTAATAAAATATAGGGTATGATAGGTAATAAAATATAGGGTATTGTAGTAATAAAACATAGGGTATGATAGGTAATATAAAATATAGTGTATGATGGGTAATAAAGTAAAGGGTATGATGGGTAATAAAATATAGGGTATGATGGGTAATAAAATATAGTGTATGATGAATAATAAAATAAAGGGTATGATAATTAAAAATATAAGGTATGATAGGTAATAAAATAGAGGTCCAGGGTTCTACATCCTACCTAATTTTAATAATTGGGAGAATGAGCGATGTTAAGCTAGCATAAACATTAATATATTCTCAATAAATAAATAAAAAAAAATACTTGCTGTCACAAAAAGAAAAATTGTACCTTAGGGTTGAAAGTAAATATAAAACTAAGCTTAAACATAATTAATGCCAAAATAAGTTGTAATATTAAACAAGAAAGAGCAATCATGCATAAAGCATTGATTGTGAAACACTTTCCAACTGCAATGCAATTTTATTTAAACATCTCTAAAATGCGATATATTCAGCGGTAATATTTTTAAAATTATCACAATACTACAATAATTTATTATATTTGAAAACTTAAAACTTCATAGATAAAAATGAACTTCATTCAAATGACGGCATTGAAATATAAATTGCCTGGCTCTCTATAAAAAAGCAGTAAAAATTTCATTCATAAACGTTTATTCTATACCTTTCATTCATCACAATAATACAATAATTTATTTTACTTAAAAACGTAACATCATGGAGGTAAAAGTAATTTAACTATGTACTTGAATCTTCATCAAAAGTCTGCTATAAAATCGTCTGTTATTGCAGACTCCAGCGCTAAATAATTTTCCGTTAATGAAATTCAGGAATTCTTATACAAATCAGCTTATAGCTTAATGTGTTTATAATCTCCATAAGTGAAAACTAGACTTCGTTGTAGAAATAATCTAAGTTTGATGATCATTTAAACTCAAATTTATTGTAATTGCGTTGTTTTGTAATATTGATGCACAGAAATTAAGCAAGAATAAAGCGGCTCTAGAACGGACCCAAAACTAAATATAAATTAAAAATAACTTTAAAAATCACGATTTTGACACAAGGATACCATTGATCACTTAATTTCAAATATATTGTAATTGCGCTGTTTTAGAATATAAATGCACTGAAATTAAGCAAAAATAAAGCCGTTCTAGAATGAATACAACACTACATATAAATTAAAAAGAACTTTAAAAATCACGATTTTGACAAAAGATGGATGCCATATTTTATTTTAAAGTGGGCCAAATGATCTCTTCATATAATGTGTGTAATTATTATTTTAATTTTTATTTAAAATAACTACTGAATATATCTTTCTGAAAATGTGTTTATATATTTTATGGGATAATTTGAATATTTCCTAAAACTTATAAATATTCAAATATTCAATTGCTACATTCTAAGCAATTTGTAAAATTTAAATTCGCTTAAAAAATGTTTAAAAAATTTTGTCCCACAGCGTTCAATGTATTTCATTTTTTCAACCCGGGTTCAATACAAAATTAATTGGTTGAGATTATTCATTTATATTCCCATAGGTCCCTCAAACCCTCTGAACAACATACTAAAATGTTATTTTGATAATGTCATTTTTACGGCAGTTATTGTGCTAACATACAGACAGACAGAATGAACAAATTCATAAACGCTTTTCAACTATGTTTTAAAGTGTTAAAAAGAACAAAAAAAGACTGGCCAAACTCTCACTCTCTAGACATAGCAACCACCGTGAACGTATGCGCCGTCTTGCGTGTAAAAGAGGTATTACTTACTGACGATATTGCGAAAATCAGCTTTTAGAGACCCACTTTAAAAAATCAGAAATAGAATACCTTTCATTATTTTTTAACACTTTACAACATAGTTGAAAAGTGTTTGTGACTTTGTTCATTCTGTCTGTCTGACCGTTAGCACGATAACTGCCGTAAAAATGACTTTATCAAAATGAAATTTTAGTAGGTTATTCAGACGGTCTGTGGGATCTAAGGGAATATAAATGAATAATATCACCCAATTAGTTTTGTATTGAACCCGGGTTGCAAAAATGAAATACACTGAACCCTATGGGGCCTAATTTTTCAAATAATTTTAAGCGGATTTAAAATTCACAAATTGCTTCAGAAGTTTTATGAAATATTCAAATTATCCCATAAAAAATATAAAAAAAATTCAGCAAAATATATTCCGTAGTTTTTTAAATAAAAATTAAAATAGTAATTGCATCCTTTATATGGAGAGATCACGTGTCCCACATCAAAATAAAATATGGCATCAATCTTGTCTCAAAATCTTGATTTTTAAAGTTCTTTTTAACACTTTACAACATAGTTGAAAGTGTTTATGACTTTGTTCATTCTGTGTGTCTGCCTGTCTGTCTGTCCGTTAGCACGATAACTGCCGTAAAAATGGCTTTATCAAAATGAAATTTTCGTATGTTTTTCAAACGGTCTGGGGGACCTATGGAAATATAAGTGAATAACATCACCCAATTAGTTTTTTTTTAATCCGGATTGAAAAAATGAAATACATTGAATCCTATGGGACCTAATGTTTCAAACATTTTTTAAGCAAAGTTAAAATTCACAAATTGCTTCGAAAATTTTAGGAAATATTTAAATTATCCCATAAAATGTATACGAAAAATGTCAGTAAAATATGTTAGGTATTATTTCAAATAAAAATTATTTAATATAGGGAGAAAAACAAATTCAATTAAATTCTGACTCTCGTTATATCATCCAGAAAGAAAAAAAGAGATATATAATATAATAAAAGTATTTCCAAGAGTTTAATTATTTTACATATGTGAGAAAGGTTTTACTTTTTAAAATAAATATGGTAGATAACAATTTTTCAAATTTTTTAATAAAATAAATTATTATAGTATTGTGATGAATTAAACGATTGGAAAAATGATTATGAATGAAATGCTGCTTTTATATAGAGGCGATTTATATTTCGATGACGTCATTTGAATAAAGTTCATTTGTTTTCGATGAAGTTTTCAAACATAATAAAATATTGTAGTGTTATGATAATTTTGAAAATATTACCGAGGAATGTATCGCATTTGAGAGATGTTTAAACCAGGCAAATTATATTTCAATGCCGTCATTTGAATGAAGTTCATTTTTATCTATGAAGTTTTAAGTTTTCAAATATAATAAATTAATGAATTATTGTGATAATTTTAAAAATATTACCGATGAATGTATCGCATTTTATAGATGTTTAAATAAAATTGCATTGAAGTTGGAAAGTGTTTCATAATCAATGCTTTATACATGATTGATCTTTCTTGTTTTATATTTAGTGTTGTATTCAAACCGCTTTATTTTTGCTTAAATTCTGTGCATCTACATTCTAAAACAACACAATTACAATATATTTGAGGTTAAATGATCATCAAACTTTGATTATTTCTACAACGAAACCAAATTTTCACTTATGGAGAATGTAAACACAAAAAGATGTAAAATGTGTTATATAAGAATTGCTGCATTTCTTTAACGCAAAGTTATTTTCTCATGGGGTCTACAATATAACTGATATGAATGAAATATTCATTGATTTTACATAGAAAAGCAGACGATATTTTCGGTGAAGTTTTAAGCATAGAGTTATATTTTTTGTACCTCCATGGTTTTAAGTTTTTAAATAAAATGAATTATGTAGTATTGTTATGAATGAAAGGAATGGAAAAAAGTTTACAAATGAAATGCTGCTTTTATTGAGAGAGGCAGGCGATTTATATTTCGATGACGTCATTTGAATAAAGTTCATTTGTTTTCGATGAAATTTTTCAAATATAATAAATAATTGTAGTATTATGATAATTTTAAAAATATTACCGACGAAGGTATCGCATTTTAGAGATGTTTAAATAAGATTGCATTGAAGTAGGAAAGTGTTTTATAAACAATGCTTTATACATGATTGATATTTCTGGTTTTTAGAATGCGAAGATAGCTCTCTATATTCACGCAGAAATTAGAATCGCTGAATCATCAATTTGCTGATGGACGAATGTAAAATTACATTTTTTTTTAATTGCGTTTTGGGAAATATTTTCTAAAATTAATTTAAAAATGAATTCTTTATTCTACGGATTCAATTCAAAATTCTTTTGAAAGAAAAATGGACGAAAGATATCGAAAATGGACGAAAGAAAATTGACGAAGAAAACGAACGAATGGAAAGAAAACGGACGAATGTAAAGAATGGACGAATGGAAAGAAATTGGACGAATGGAAAGAAAAATCCTTCCGACAGCGTTAAAATAAAAACTCGGAAAATATTTTAGATGGATAAGGAAAGGATTTGAGCGGAAATCTGACAAAAGTCCTTCTTAATACATAAAAACTTAAAACACTAATTCAAATTAAAAAATTACTCTGAAGTAAATCAAAAGCTGGCCTTTATTATTACTGTATCGAATTTCGTAGCTGTGGGTAGCTTAGATTTTCCGCTACGCTTGCAAAAGTCAAATAAACATTCATACCCTTTTTTTTATTATAGACTAAATGTGAGATTAGTACAAAATTATGCTTAATTCCAGATCGCAATCAAATTTGAATTATGGCATTCATTTAATGGATCTGTCTGTCACCAATGTATTATCGGAATTATTTAAGTCTGTTTTTGTAATTTTACTTTCAAATTAAAGAAGCCTTTTCTAACGTAGTTCTACCACTTAGGAAACCTTTAGCAACACTTAAAATGCTTTTTACAATAGCTTGTGATTAGTGTTGCTATTCTACGTGCTAGTCATTTGGCAATTAAAAAGTTTGTATAGTGCTTAAGTTTCAACCAAACGCTAAATGCTGTATACTTTAAAAATCGTTTAATTAATTAATTATTCCCTGGGGTCGTTCAGCATGTGTACTTAAAATTTCGAAATCGGTATTTTATTATTTTCAAAAATTCGTAGTGTATTATGCATCGAAAACTCGTTAAAATGTTAAAACATACAAATGAAGAAATCATCTTTAATTGGGGCGCAAATTAAATGATGAAATGCAGTTAAACAATACGAAAATACCTAGTTTCTTTCTTTAGTTTATACAAGCGAAAAGGTTAATGAGAAATGAGAACCCCGTTCTAGGAAAACCCCTAGCCTCACAGCAGTAATGGCGCCACCTAGTGTGGATATTGGGAAGTAAATTAATTTCAACAGGAAATATTTGAACAAGCTTTAATACGGTGGCAAATAATGTTCGCGCTTTATTTTTGACGGAAATATTAGCATTTTAACTCATTTTAACATACATACTTCGTACAGTCCTATAACTTTTTTGAAAATCGGAAATATAATCCTCAGTCGACGGCTCTACACCCTCTATAATTCGACGCGGAATCATTATCAGTCGATATCTACAACCAACCCTGAGAAATAGATGTTAAAGGAATTTTTTGAACCGGAAAAAATTAAAAAAATTGAGAAAGGAAAATCTTTAATGGACCCCCCCCCCCCCCCCCCCAAAACACACACACACCATCCAGAACTTAATGCTGTGTCCATATCAGTCTTCATCTAAGCTCTCTCTATATATAGCCAATCTTGAGAAATAAATGCTTCGATAAAGTTCTTGAACTGGAATTGAAAATCTATATGGAATTTAATGGTGAATGCATATTAGCCATCATCTAAGCTATATATAAAGCAAATTCCGAGAAAGAGACGTATCAAGGAGAATATAAATAATTAAATCGATACTTCCAGAACCGAAAGTTAAAATCCATAGTGAATCTTTTAACCCCCTCCAAAATTTGATGCTAAATCCATACTAGTCATTATCCAAGCTCTATCTACAGCCAATCTTGGGAAATAGGTATTTCAAGTAATTTTTTTTAAATACGGAAGGGGAAAAGAAACTGGATTTGAAAATTATTAGTGAACTACACTAGTGAAGACGTTTACACTAATGAACATGGTATACTAGTGAACAAACACTTCCTGCTGAAATCAAATTATCACCTAAGCTTTATCTATAACCAATTTTGAGATACAGACGTTTCAAATACACTGATTTTTTTATAAACGGGAATAAGAAAAGAACCGGAAGTGAAAGTACTTGGTGAATATCCCAGCCCCTTTCAAAAATGTATACTGCATTCAAATCAGTCACCATTTGAGCTCTATCTAGAGCATCCTGAGAAGCATATATTTCAAGGAAAATATTTTTCTAAAACGATAATATGGCACAATTTTTATAACACCAACAAGGAATCATAGCAAACAGTAACAATAAATAAAGAACATAAGAGAAACATAAATGAAGCATGATCATGTTCAGAAAAATAATGTGTCAATAAATCAGTAACAAGATAATTGATATTTTCATTGAAGTAAAAATCTTTAAAAAAATCAAAATCAAAACCTGAAATGATCTTTTGAATAAGGTCGAGCAATTGTAAATGCTTTTAATTAAAAGAAATCAAGCTGGTGATTAGTCACCCAGCAATCGCTTGCAATAAAAGATTTATTGATTAACATATTTTTCACACAATCTTTTAAGTACCTTCAAGCATTTCTGTAAAGTACTTTTAGTTTAACGTATTTGCTTCAGCTAACATTGACAATTTTATAAATGCATCAGTCTCTGACTTTGTGTCAGCTTTATCCTTCTGCGCGAATAGCATAATAGCCACACCTTACAAAAATGTACATATACACACAAACGTACACATATGAGGACACAGGCATGCACTTCGTATACTTCCTGTATACATGAAGTTTTACAATATTTTTCGGTTGATCTCGATTTGTAAAATTCTCAAGAAAATAATACTTTTGCTCAATAACTAAAACCATCGTGTAACAATTAAAAATCGTGCATTGTTTAATGATTATTTTAATTATTCTTTATTATACAGCATTGTTTTTAAAAGTGAAAAATGAAACAGTCGAAACTAGAAACGGAAACAACATCTCTTGAATTATGACCGGGTATGCTAATCTCATTATTTTGGAAATGTAAAAGAGGTTGTCATATTCTTCTCCTTAGAAACAGCGGAAAAGAGTGTCAGCAATCAAGCTGCAGATTCAATCCAGATACTCAATTTTAAAGTATCAGTCTAAATATTTATGTCATATTCGTTGAAACCGGTCTCGGATACAGATCTGCTTTATTACCGCCAGATATGCTAACGACTACACCATCCTAGGGATACAAGAATATTCTCGTAATTATATACAGTTGCAACATAAAAAAGCTTTATAATAAATGGTAGACTTTTTAAAAAAAAAATTATACGACATAAATTTAATCCACTAACAATGTCATAATTTGTTTCTCAAGAGTTTTTTCAAACATTTTTAAGCAAATGGATGACGCAAAACTTTTTACTTTTATTATCTTATGCTCTCCACTCCCTCACAGGAGGATATATAATTAAAAAAATAGCAAAGGAAAAAATATATTATCCTAGAAAGAGGACGATTTTTTATACCGCGTCGAATTATCCCCCTCACTATTCCCCAAAGGGGCATTTAAATAATGATATTTGAATGCTGTGCCCCATCATTGCCAATTCTTAAGAGCATCTATAATCATTATTTCATTTATTGTCGAAATTTATTTTGTGATGCATTAGGAAATTTGTCTGAAACAACCCTGAAATTTTTGCGTTTGAGAAGTAAAAACGATCTTGAATCTGTCACGTGTATAACATTTAATGTTTTAAAATTTGAAAAGGCAATTTTTGTTCTTTTACATTAAAATCAAGTTCATCAGATCATGATGTTTTTTGGATTCCTCACTAAACGGATAAAAAAACAGCAATCAGTAGATGGCTTCTCAAAAATCCATCTTTTTAACCTACAGATGGTGGTAGGCTGTAAGATGGGTAGTTGATAGAAATTTGCTAATATTTAAAGAAATTCCTACAACCTATGAATGCTATATTTTTGTCTAGAACAAGTAATTTCTTTAACCCACAATTCGGACTACAGAGGCAAAAAGAGCGAGTTCATAGTTCAAGCATAAAACGTATTAAAAGCTGCTCCAAAAATTTTGGTGTTAAGAAACAAAGTTTACGTCTAAGCAGTTCAACATTGTTCAAAGCATAAGCTTCCTAGGATGGTATAAAACTACTTCACATTAAAAGCTTTCATAATTTATGTGTTAAATTACTATGATTTCATAATTTATTTTTTTTTCTAATTATGTTTAAATTTGAGATATTTCATTGCTCGCATATTTCATACGTGCAAGTCCGTTCAAAAACCGGCTTTTGGTTCTGGAAATAAAAATTTGGTTCTCACTATAAAAATTCTGAAAATTTGGTTCTCGCTATAGAAATCTCCAGAAAGAGGGCGATATTTCGAATGATATCATTGAGAAAATTCCACTGCTTTTCCAAAACTCGACAAGTTAGCGATATTTTGCCAAATTCGACTCAAATGTCACCAAATAATCCCCGAAGTCAAATGGCCCAGCCCCTCCAGTAATAAGAATTGTAAATGTTATTTTTTCTTGGTGATATTTCTCCAAATTTGGCGCCAATGTTACCAAATAATCGGCAAAATTGAACAACCCAGCCTTTCGAGTAATAAGAATTGCCTGTAAATGCTATTTTTCCTTGGCGATATAGGCAATATGACGCAAAAGCATTTCATGTATTCACATAGCAAAAAACTTCCACATATATACCTACCTACCTAGACACAACTAACGTGATGGGCCATACAGCCCAGTGGTTAGCGCGCGGGGATTGCACTCGGGCGATCCGGGTTCGAATCTCGCCACTACCTAAATTGTCGCCGTGTTCACGCGGAGTACGATCACGTTAAACATGTGGATCCGTAAGTCCTTCCGAGAGGTTGGTGGTAGGTAGGGGAAGGAGGGTACAGTCCCTGTGAATGCTTCCCCCACTGGGTTCCGGTCTAAATTGGGTGGCACTTCCCTGCCGTCTAAACAGATATCTTACACCTTCGGGTAGATCGGACGGTCTGGGTCGAAGAAGACGAACTAAGATGAAGAATTCAGTGACACAAATCGAAATATCCAGTAGGATATTGATAAAAAATGTAATCCATGCAAACGAATAAAAAAAACTGTGCAAATAAATATTATTCTAGCATTTTAGAGAGTTACATTTTAAATATCACACTAGATACTCAATGATTGGAAAATATTTTGAAAATTTTAGTGTAATAAATTTTCAATTAACCAAACTTAAACAGCAATGAAGGGCCATGAATCCCAAATAACACAGAATTAATAAAGTACACTTTTCCATTTAGATTTATATCGGAACCTATTAAATTTGTTTTTTCTTTCTCAATTTTCTGCGGGAAATATAGACGAATACAATAGCATGCTTAATGGAAAGTGCTACCAAATGAGTTTAAATAAAATTAATATATTACATATTACATTACATGAAACAGTTATAGATAGTGCTGTCTTCCTCTCTTACTTTAACATATGCGAATATCAGTCGGTCATGCAATTTATAACACAAGACAACCATTTAAATTTGTTTCATCTTTACAACATTTATTTTCAGTTTACGATCTTTTAATTCAGTCATGGTAAGTAAACGCCAGCTACACAAATGATGAACGATACAAATAACACCACTCAATTTCCAATCGATTATTCTGAACAAAAATCATACTTGCGCTCCATTTCTTCTATAAGCAACCATGTCAATTGCACGTGTCAATTTTATCACAACAACGAACTAACTCTATACCAATATTGAAATGCGATAAAGCATTCTACGTTAAGCAAGATAGCAAACAAAAAAGGTATATATAATTCAACATATTTTAAATTTAAATTTTCAATAACTTAAATATATTGTAACCTAATTCAGCAATAAAAGTAGGTTAGGCTATTTCAATTAAAGACATTTTTCAAGTTTCATTGCACTAATGATTTTTATAAAGAAAAAAACTAAAAAATATTACCCTTTAATGATATTCAAATAGGGCAAAATAAGTCAAAAGGTAACGGTCGTTTGCAGAATATAAATTTAACACTTGAAATATAAAATAAAAATAATTTCAAATATATTCACAACTTCAATTTTTTTTAATCAAACGTGACGAATTTCACATTAAAATCACTAGCATTTTCATATACAGAAAGATGTTTATGAATACAGTACGATGTTTATATTAATCAGTGAAATCCGATATGAGAAAGTGACATATTTTAAATAATATACCATTGCAAATGATATCGTTACGATGGCGTATGCGATCACGATACAGGAACAAGTTCAAATTTCGTGATAACTAACACGTTTATTGGCAAACACAGCGTGAACAACAACAATATACAGGAAATAGTACTTAAATGCTCCACTAATTTCGCAAAATAGCAGCTACTATTCTCAAATCATTAACAAAAATAACAGTCCAATGTAGCTTGTACAGTATTACGTTAATTGTCTCCAACTTAGCGAGGACCCCTTTTATTGTCTCTCTGCAAAATCTTCTAGAAATATCTCATAGCTCGTATAATAATCGTTATTTCGAGTTTCTTCTCAAACCTACGGAAATTCGCCGAATTGGCGATATATCGCCAAATCTGGCATATCGAATATAGCAACCCTAGATTCATGTCATGGGAAAGGATGCCTGCACATGTTTTTTCTCAGTCTCGTTTTCAAAAGATTCTCCAATGAGAGGGAGACACAAAGAGACTCCAGCATTTTACACGTTTGTAACAGTATATAATTGTTAATAACATATCATTAATTTAGAGTGTTTTAATTTGCATAGAATTTAAGCAATGCTATGTAATTTCTCTTGAAATAAATATTTAATCAAACCCAAAAATTTTGAGTCAAGAAATCGTTAATTTAAAAGGAGAATAAGCAATTTAGTTTTCGTTCTCAAACACGAAATTCCAATTAAATTAAAGCTTATCTATAAATGATCTTAATTAAAAATTGCAGAAAACACTTATTTTCAAGAATTGTTAAAATATGCTATTCCTTAGAGAAAATTGAACACGCGCGCACTCAAAATGAATATTTTGCATCGCAATTAATTGACAAAAATACTGCAGAAAATTTGAATTAGCTTTTCAAGTAGAGATTAAAATCTACATCATCTCTTAAAAATTTATCTCTTACGTAAATTGTGGTAAAAAACAAAGAAATAATTTTTATTGCAATAGAGCAGTAGTCTCTAAAGTTAAGTACGCGTACCATGGGGGACACGCGAGTCGAAAAATGGGGGTACGGCACGAAAATTTAATATTTTCTTTTAGTATTGTTTTAAATAAAAGTTTTATACTGACTGAAAAAAAATTAAAATTAATTAAATAATAATAAATTTTAACACATATTTTTAACTTACACGACCATGAGTGAAATAATATTATGATTATATGAATATTTCTCTTACGAAAGTGCTCGTTTACATAAACATCGTTGCGCTATTCTAGCATGGAGAAATCGTATTAAAACCATCGCCCGTTTCAGTGACGTCACCAGGAAAGTTATAACCTTCCTTTAAGATTGAATTGGAACGCATTGACGTTTAGGAAAATGATATTAAAATAAATGGTAAATAACATATTTGTAATGGTAAACAACTTAAGCAGCGTATATAAGCACAAATAATACAATAATGTAGCATACAGCTGTGACGGAGTTACGCCGGATTCCCGTTATCAGCAGTGTTTCTTTCATAACATTTTAGCCTAGGAAGTGAATGAAACTGCATGGGGTGGGGGGAAATATTCTATTTGCCGTATATATAAATATATCTAAATATAAATATATCTAATACCCCCCTCGGATGTATGCCTGAAAGAAACACTGTTCGTCAGTGCAAGAGAAAAAACAAACCCAAAGTCCAAAAGAGGAATGATCGTGAAAAGAGGAGACAACGGTGGTTATATACCCAAGACCTGGATGAGAGCTAATCAAAAAGCAGCTTGAAGAACAGTGCAGATAATTCGAAACGAGATGTAACACACAAGATTGGCGTGCGCCAAAACACAACAGAAATATCCCAACTAGACAAGTCCGAACAAAAATAAATGAGATCAACAAGACAAAAAATAGGTTAAAGCGCCACATAAGAGCCCCAAAGGAATAGAGCGAAGAAAGTGGAAAAATTTACAAGCCACTCCACAGACCACGGGCAAAAATGTAGTACTGGGCAAATTATTAACGAAATTTCTAGAATTTTTATGGATATGGAAGGCTTTGTAGAAGTCAAGATCATAGATCGATGTGTATTTTTGTGTTATCCTTGCTAAAGAAAACTCAAAACCTTTTTTACTCTGCCCCCCCCCCTCCCTCCTTAATTTTTACTGGCCGTGCTACTGGCCCGTTAAAATCAAAAAGGGGAAAAAATCCCACATCTGTATTTATCATAAGGGTACCCCAGTAGTTTTTAGGGATATTTACAGGGATAAATTTGACGCAATATTGCGCCTTGGGATAATATCGTCAAATTAACTATAATTCAATAGCTCTCAAAATAAAATTTATTTTTTGATAATACCTTAGTAGCAAGCTGATATCAGACCAATGTTGGCAACCAATATTGGGCTAATATATAAAAATGCAGTGCACATTTTGAAAATTTTGGACCAATATTGGCTTCCAATATTGTATACATGCTGCTTTGCAAGAATCTTTAATTTAATATTCTTGATTCAAAATATAGCGAGTCTCACAGCTTGTAGGTTGGGTACGTTTTGTTAGTTAGGGCCTAAGGTAGGGCTCCGGTAACTTTTTCGACTGTCGACCCTTTCAAAAGTTTCTCGAGTTTCTGTCGACCTCCTCCATTTTACTATTACGCAATTATAGTAAAACAAACGATATATAAACTATATACATTATTTTGATTTTTTTCTGCATTTAAATCTACGTAATATACTGCCCAAATTGAGTCAAAATCACTTTAGCGGTTTTTGAAATTACGAAAGGTCAATGATTTTTATAACTATATGCATCATGCTGATTTTCCCTGCATTCACATTTAAACAATATACGCAGTATACTAGCCAAATTAAGTCTGAATCACTTCAGCGGTTTTTTAAATTACGAAAGGTCACTGATTTGTAGGGCTAAATAATATATAATATTCTGATTTTTCCTGCATTCACATCTACACAATATACGCAATATACTGTCCAAATTATATCTAAATCGCTTCAGCGGTTTTTGAGATTATGAAAGGTCACTGATTTTTATATCTAAACTATATAAATTTTTCCTTTTTTTTTTCTGCATTCACATTTGAACAATATATGAAGTACACACAATTCTAATCTTACAATGGGAAGAGCCAACGATAATTACAGAATCGCGATTTATAGCTAAAATAAACACATTTTTCCGAATTTATTTACGGCATTATGATTGCTTCTACATAACATATGCCATTACACATCCGAATATGATTCAAATTGCTTCTGTAGATTACAATGATTAAATGATTACAATGATAAATTACAATGATTTGACACACACTCAACTACCCCCCCCCCCCCGGCCGTCCAAACAGTTACCCTACACCTTTCTGGTAGGTCGGACGGCCTGGGTCTCAATACACTCAACTACCCACAGACCAATAAAAGCCATTTCTAGTATCTAAAGACGCCACCGACATATTTACGGCAGAATTTCAACATGTGATTGAATCACGATCACCATACTTGTTTTAAACAGCTTAGATTAAAGTAAAAGTTTGTTAATTCATTGTTAAAATCATATCTATCAAGAAAAAGGCTACAAGTCACAATCACTATCATCATACTTTCCTCTAGCTCAACGCTGTAAAGTAATTAAGAAACCTTTGTAAATTCATTAACTATCACTCAAATTATATCCGAATTAACAAATGACACAAAGCAATGCCTTCTTATCTTCACTGGACGATTTGGAATCTTTAGGCAGTATCCATTGCCCTTTTCAATATCAACGAGATTTTATGGTTTGGCAATAATATGGCAGACATATTAGCTGCGTACTATAGCGTTGTATGAAGCAATAACACCGCAGTCATGCAACTCCCACTAAAAGTCGAATACGTTTATAAACCTTGATGAGTACAAATGAAAAACGATGGCTGATGACCGTATATAACAGGGGGCGAAGACCCCTTATATAGGAACACGCATGAATTCAGACAGAAATTGTTAAAAAATAATGTATAAATACCTTGATAAACAAATGTTTAAAAAGCAGCAACTCTCAACGCAGCTCTTCTGGCAAAAACATCTATAGGACATCGAGATATTTTCATTGAAATGAATTCATACGCCAATAGAGTCTTTATTAGTGACACACGAAAATTTCGCTGTAATTTCCAGCTACTTTCTAACATTTTCCAAAACTAACTGAACGTTGCCAAATTGATGCACCATCCCGCCAAGTTTGCCGCCAAAGTTCCATCGCTATGATCATGCAGTGCATAGTTAGTGCAATTGTAAAAGCCGTTTTAGAACTACAAGTCTGTTACAACAGACAAACAGGCTTGCAAAACAACATTATTAGCGATCTCTAAACATTAAATCAATTCAGATGCAAAGAAATGTTATTTTAAAGGTTCATCAAAAAGAAAACTTTGCAATTAGCGTGAAGAATTGAAATGTCTAACCATGCAATGTTTATTCTTAGAATCCTATTCACGCCAAAATTAATATAAATGAACAGAATTTCTATTGTTTCGCTCCTTGAAATTTTCAAATTATTTCGTTTTCTTTCAACATTGCAATTATCCTTGCAGCTATTAGAAGCGTTTGTAAAATGCTAATCATGGTATTTTAAATCTAAGATATTTAACGTTTTTAATTGTATTGTATTTAAACAATTCAAAATATATGGAACCATCATTGAATAGGGTGTAATTAAACGTATGTGTTTAATAACACTCCAAATATTTTAATATATAAGGTTCATAGGGTTATTTGAGTACTTTAACAACTTCAGAATAAAAGGTCGATGCGTATCCACATTAAATCCATTTATTGTAAAATGCCTATGCCTGATTAAATAAAAGGGATTGCAGCGCTCCTACAGGAAAACTGAAGAAGTTAGGAAAACTTATTCGGCAGCAAAGCAAGATAGAAGAAAAATGTCAATTATAAAGTCATAGCGCATTATCTCATTCGCAGAAATAGTCATTAATTTGAAATAGCCACTGGTTAAAGTAGGCATTTATTTGGCACGATATAGCTATAGGTGAATTGCTGTTATATGCGGAAATAACACAAATTCCACCTCAATCGATAATGCGCATTTATGCTTGAAAAAATGTATTCCCTTATAATTACTTATAATCAGAGTCCAGATTTTGTCAATTTTTCTCCTGACTATAGAATCGTAAGATTGTAAGACATTTGTCCATTTCACTGTCTAAAGGGCCCACTATGCAAATTTTTAGTGCCTATAAATGGCATTTATAAATATTCTTCTTTTTCGAGTTAAACTGTCCAAGCTACCCAAAAGTGTAAGGTATTTGTTTGGACGGCCGGAAAGTGCCATCTAATTTAGACCGGAATCCACCTGGGACGGCATCTACAATGGCCGTAGCCGCCATTCTCTACCACCAATCTCCCGGAAAGATTTACAGTCCCACGTATTTCATGTACCCGTAGTTCGCGGGAACACGGGGGCAGTTTTGAGCAGAGGAACTTGGAAAGTCTGAGTGCAATCTCTTCCCGCTAACCAGTGTGTTATTTCATTACAAATGTTGGCGTCTATAGATATCTATTTTAAGGGTTAACACAGCGATTTACTAGTTTTACAAGTGCTTGTATACTTTGGAATCTTCCAGACATTGAACGAGCACCATCGGTGCATATTTCGAAGCAATTTTTCCATTCTATGTTTGCCTCGTTCATAAAATCATTTAAAATAGCAAATAATGCGAGCGCTGTTGTTCTGAATTCTATTGGTTTGCAGAAAAGTAGTTCTTCTACTACTGATATATTATCACAAAATCGAACATGGGCAATTAAATGAGCATCTTTATTACTATCTGTTGCTTCATCAAGCTGTATTGAAAACAATTCGTCACGCAACTTCGAGAAAAGCTGACACTGTACATCTTCAGCTATATCACCAATTCGACGAGCAACAGTATCATTTGAAAGAGGTATGGACTGCAATTGTTTTGAAAAATTACCTCCAAACATAGTTTCTACAATCTCAATTGCTGCTGGCAAAATAAGTTCTTCACAAATGTGTGAGGTTTTTTACATCTGGCTATTTTATATGAAACTTGGTAACATGCAATTAAAGCTTTTTTATTCACAGACAAATTTCCTTAAAAAATGATTTTTGCTTTTTATATGATTTCAATTTTAATTCGAAGAATTCCCTGGGTTTGTTGACGTGCTCACTATGAAGCGCTTCCAAATGTCGTTTAAGTTTATTAGGTTTCATGCTGTCTGCGGACAATATTTTTGAGCAAATGATACACAGGGGCCTTTCTTCTTCATTTACTTCAGTACTGGTAAACCCAAAATTTAAGTATTCTTGAGAATATTTTCTTGATTTTATTTTCGGAACCACGGTCGTCTGTGTACTTGTTGATGCTTGCCTATCGTCTAATGCTCGCTTACTTCCGCTTAAAAATTTATCCATGAGTCTGCATAAATCTGCTGCCGTGAATATTTAATATGGTGAAATGCAATTAACACGAAAACATATATAACATACAGATTCACGATAGATTCGATAGCGATAAAAAGATCGACTCGAATGAGACTGGCTGGAATTGAAACTTGTGTTATCGAACATTTTCCTTCTTCCTATGAGAAAACATTTGCTCTGCGCATGCTCGAGACGGCATCGGTCGTGTGGATTCCCTTCCACAAACATTACTTATTTATTTCTCTTTTGTTTAGTCATGCTTCTGTTTTATTTCTTTTATTATTCGAAAAAATGTATTCCCAGTTTCTAAATTTAGCTCACCCCGTCTTGGTTAACTTTCATTAACGAATTTTTCTACTTTCATATTCTTTTAACGTTATCTCCCTGTTTGGCTTCCATTTCAAATATAATATTTAAATTTTCTCCGCTTTCATTCGCTTCATCTGTTCACCGCCCACTTGGAAAAACGCCAGATGTGGTTTCTCGCCAACGTTGGCTCGCTTTTATTCTTGTTTTGGCAGTTAGTTAAAAATAATTTAAAAACAGAATCCAAAATACTCAATATACATTATTGTTGTATACATTTTATTGTAAGCGGGGGCGCGATGAAAATTATGATTGAAAACTGGGCCGCGAATACTGAAAGGTTGAGAAACGCTGGGTTAACACTTATAAATGAAAATTTTAAGGCTTAGTGCTTACGTTTGCTTATTTTAAAATGTGAAGTGTCCAAAGACAGTTTTTATTGTGTATATCCAAATTTAAAAAAGTAGATTGAGTAGCCTATGTGGCTACTAAACGGTTGCTATTAATTAAGACTAAGTAGAGGTCAAACTGCTCGTATACAGTGTCCCAAAGTCGTATATTTAGGATGAATTATGCCCACAGCATGGCAATTCCCGATTTCATAAGTGAACTGATTGGCTTATGTGCATGCTTATCGTGTTTTTGGGACCGGAGCTTATTGCATCCATCAGCGGTCTAAAGACGCTTCTTCTATGTGAGACTACTTGGATTTTAAAATTGGACTAAACGACTTATGTAGCTGCTAAATGACAGCTTATTAACAAAGACTGTGCAGCAGTCGAACAGTCTACACCTATGATTGGACTAACCCATGATACGCAACAATGTGGCCGCCCACACCTGTGATTGGACATTTTTAGTGTTCTCTTTAGCTTTCAGCGTCTATTTTAAGTGCCTTGTGTATCAAACAACCAACGAAATAAGGCAGACATTCATAGTTTTTTATATACATGTTTTTGTGCATTACTAATATCGATTCCTACTAATTAGGCAATGCTTTACAACTTTACAATTGCCATTATTATTCTATCTCGCTTTGGCGAGTTCGTTCCTAGCTTTTTCCTTTCTCTGCTAGGGCCGCTGTAAACACTTAGGGCTTAGTTACATTAATATAGATAGACTTGTCGTGTATATTCGACAACTTTTAATTCCGAAATTGTTGGGGTACTTAGGGATTTTTCTAAGAATCCCGTATAAAAGTATTTTATGACAACTGGTTTTTTCAAGATTCTTTTAAAATTCGGTGCAGAGGCTTAATATTAAATAATGTTGTGCTATCTAAAATATAGGGTTGACGAAACCGCCATCAGAAGTTCCAAGAAAATTGTACGTAACTTTTATTACTATTTATGACACCGATACAGTGCAGCAACAACTGGGAAAACATTTTATCCGACAATCATTTTTAATTGAGTAATTTAAAGGAAAGTAATCATTAAGTATTTCAGAAACAACATGGTGTATAGATTTTTGTTTGACTTGGGTCTGTTTCATCGTAATCAACAGCTCGACAGTTCTCTGTATACCTGGGCCTTCCCGAGAGGATCCTTCCATATGGTCCTTCTTGGAGCAATTCAATTTTTATTCTTCAATTTTTAATTTTTAACACGTTAGCCCTTTCCCTTTTGATGTTATTTTAATCTAGTTTTTTTTATCTTTATTAAATACTTGTTCACACAAAAGCTCCATCTTAACTTCGGTCTTCTAGGTCTTTTCCTGGTCGGTGATTTTTTTTTTTTTTGTGTGAATCTGTTGTTATCAATTCTTAGCAAATGTCCTGCATATTGCAGTCTGTTAATTTTAATGTGTTTTATTTTTTCTGAATCTTTATAATTTGTATAGTTCAAAATTGAGTCTTATTCTCCAAATATATTTTTGCCGAATTCCACTAAAAGTAATTCCAAAATTTTTTGTCTCAAAGGTGAAAACAGCTTTTCCACTATATCCAGAGAGAATCCAGGATTCTAAAGCATAAATTTAGGTAGGTCTTATAAGTACTATATATAGCTGTAATTTTGATCTTTTCCCAATCAGATTTTGACCTACTTATGCAGATTAAATCAAATGACTTAACCAAGTATTTTTAAAAATTGCTTATCAGTGAGTATATTATAGGATCCCCACTAGGCATTTTATTCTGTTAACGTTTAAAATAAAATGTAAGAATTTTAGAATCAAAAGCTTTAATATAGAGGTTATCAACTGCACTTCATTCAGTATTCTATACCAAGTATTTATTAAAAATTGGTATAGAACTGGATGTTACGCGCCCTAGCATAAAATAAATTAGATCGTAACGAAAAATGCTGTGCAAACATTGTATATTAAGAAGATGTTTCGGAAATCTTTATATTTCCTTCTCAGATACGAACAAGTGTAGACTTGGACTTCATATAAGATCTTTAGCATGCCGCGGAAGCAGCAAAATGGGTAATTCGTCATCTGCTAGTTGTTATTTTTCTATTTGTTTTCACTTTCGCATGATGATCACGGTTTCTCGTTTACCCAAAACATCCATATCCTTCTTGAGGTTTATCTCTGCCCACCTGAATCAACTGCTGCTAACATCGTGTTACAATTGTATATCTCCAATCTAGGAAACGACCGAATGACAATCTGCCGAGTCTTAAGCCTTCGATACGTCTTCTCTTGAACTCACGCAATTTCTCGTACTGCCGTTAGGTCCAATGTCAAGCTGTCCATCTATACTGTTTACTGAAGGCAATGGAACCAAAGCAATGGCCAAACTCCAGTAGTGGTCAAACATTGGTCGGTAGTAATTATTAGATATGAAAACAGTCAGTAATGGTTGCATCATCTGAGTATTAACTTCTGAACATTGTAAGGAACCACTGGCCTCCCGCTTTTGTTGAAATAGTATATATGTGTTTGGTGCTTCTTTATAACATCGTTCAATACAAGACTCTGCATTTATGAGTGAATGCCATCTTAAGTTAATCATCATACCAGTGAATAATTTCTTCTCAAAATTCATGATTTCAGTTAAAATCCTTTACTCAGCCCATTGCCTGCTGTCAATTTCTACTTTTATGCGTTCTTTCTCTTATTGGCTATTACTTCTCCTGGGTTGACTTTGTGACTTTCCTGCTATTGGTTTATTTCTTAACGATGCCTTGCGTCATCTTTCGATTAAGTGATGTCGATTTTATGGCTAGTTGTGAATCTGGTTTCATTAATGTTGTCAAATTCTGGCATCAAGGATCTTGGAAATACTGTTCTCCATGCGTTGACTTTTACTATCAAACTCTAATCAATGCCACTTTTATGGTTTTAATGGCGTAGTACCCTCAACATATGTTTTCTTGATCATCTGTTATCCTATATCCGATCTTGAGTCTTCTGGCTGAAACATATATTGCTATTATTTATTCTAAAATACATTTTCTATTTGGCCTTTTGCATACTTATGATATCGATCACGATACAAAATCTAAGAGAACTGAATTTTCAATGTTTTCCGTAGGACGGACAAAATGGGGGATCTAATACATTTTCAGACTCTACAGAAGCCCCCACCATTAACCTAGATGACTGAAAATTTGAATATTTATGAAATAAACTACGGGACGTAATCCGTCTGAATCAATTTTCGAATCAAATGACTATCTTCGACGCTGAATGGCATGTATTATCAAGCAAAATAAAACTTGATCCATTAAAAAAGTAGTAGTAGCAATATAGTAACAACATAGAAATAAAGTAGTAACTTAGCTTTTTAAGGGTGTTAGTTTTTCTGCTTCTGACTGGCTTAAATACTAATTGAAGTATAAAAACAATGACTTACTATACCTAATAAATAAATATTCATATCTCCTTCTTGACGCTGCAATAAATCAAAAATAATTATAATATCCTTTCGAGATCGAAACCACGCAATTTGTTCAATAATCGTTTTTTTAAAATAAACGTATATGAATGCGGCATGTCCGTAAATCAATTTCGGATAAGTTATTTCAATTTCGAGTCATATAGAATCCGCAGACACTTGGGTACTTTTAAACCACCTCACAATAAATATTAAAGAGCGAAAAGTGCAATAATTGTTATTGATGTTCCCCAAAAACTCGCAATACAGGATCAATTATACTGAAACATCATTTTTTAAACTCTACTCGAGGGATCGGAAATTTAGAAAAATATAAAAAGCATTTTATCTTCTGGAGTAATTTCATGTCGGATTAACTTAGTTATAAAAAAATGTTTTAAAAAGTGGTGTGCAACTTTTTTTGTAGCGGGTTTTAGTTTATTGGATTTTGAATTTATGCTATTTAGAAAAAATGCAAGAAAAAAATCGTTTGTTTTGGAGATTTAATAAGATTTTCATGAGAATGTTCTTTTATCCCAAGTCAGCTTTAGTTGATATAACCAGAAAACAAGATAAACGACCTGAAATCACCAATAAACAGCTTATTTTCGCTACTGGCTGAAGTATTTGCTTTTAGACTCAATCATATGTTTAAGCTGTTAGTTTGCAAGGAAAGTCATGAAGTTCCGTATTGAAAAATAATGTAATCAATATTTATAGTGCTGTAATTACCTGTTATGTCCTCCTCCCTACTCCTCAACTCTAAATCCGGGTCACATGATAAATTTCGTTGCACTGGTGACAAATTAGGAGCTTTATCACCAAAATGTCAATTTTGCAAATAATTGAATCCGGAAAGGATATATTTCGAGAGCATTAGAGAAAATTCGACAGAATTTATTCAAGAGCGTCCATGACAGCATTTGGAGAGTTGTTTCACGTCATTGGAGTTGCTTTAAAGACAAATTTTGGGCAGAAAATGAAAAACACTTCAAATGAATATTTTCATTAAACCCCCTATACCCTCTGGAATTTGATGCTGAATCTATATCAGCCGTTATCTTAGTTATATTTATAGCTTATCCTGAAAAATAGATGTTTCAAGGAAAATGCAAAATATTTAATCGGAAGGGACATCTCCAAAACTAAAAACAGAAATACATCTGAGTTTCCTTACTCCAAAACAAAATATGATGTTAAATCTATATCACTTATTATCTAAACGCAATCTTTAGCCAAACCATAGAAATATATATTCAAAGAATAATATTGAACCAAAAGTAGAAAAGGATCTGTAAGTGAACATTCTTAGTGAACCGCCTAGCTTCCTCTAAAAATAAATGCTAAATCTATACTAGTTATCATCTAAACTCTATCTGTAGCCGATCTTGAGAAATAAATATTTTATGTAAAATGAAAATTTTTAAAAGGAAATGGAAAAATGACTGGAATTCAAAATCTTAGGTGCACTCTTCATTCTTCTGCTGAGTGTGCTTCTGAAATCCAAGTCAAAATCAAATCACCATCTAAGCTCTATAGAAAATCATGAGAAACCATTGTTTCAAGGAAAATATTTTAGTAAAAAATAATAGCATGGTAAAATTTTTGCCACCAAAAAATTTTTACACAGGTACGCAAAATCCATTTAATATCATATATGAACTATCTTTTGAATTTATCAAAATTCTAATTTCTCTCCGAATGTCATACGCTGCTTGATAAGAAATTAAAAAAAAAATTAGATACCCGGTTAGATTGGTTTCACAGATGCTCAATTGGTTTTAAGTCTGGGGAATTAGGGGACCAGGGAAGTACTTTGAAGTCTTCATTTTTCTCCTCCAAACACTTTTGTGCAGCTTTTGCTGTGCGACACGTGGCAATGTCGTGGTAGTAGATCTAATTTTTCTCAAGGAAGACAATCAGCACGTATGGGTGCACGCTTCAACTTGAGATATAACTCACCTCGATGGGTGATGTGGTCCGCAAGGATGGATTCATAACGAATTCGGTTCATAGTGCCTTCTACAGGTATAAGTGAATCCAGAGAGTGCCACGAAAACTCTCCCAACCATAAAACTGTCCCCACTGCCTCGTGTTCTTTCAGCAATGGTTGATGAGTGTTTGCTCTCCGATCTTTCATGTACGCTAATGTCCATCCGTTCGATGAAGTAGAAAACGTAACAACTCATCGGAGAAGACAACCTTTTTCCAATCAGTGCCATCACCCAATCCCGATACTACCGTGCAAACGCAAGCCTTTTCTGCCGATGCACCTTAGTTAGCATAAGTGCAGTGACCATACGTCTGCTTCGGAGACCCATACGCAGCAGCGTTCGGTGAACTGTCGTTTGAGATACACTTCCGGAAGCCAGTGAGTCTAGTTTATTTGGCCAGTGAGTTACTCCGCTGTAGCGCGGCGATTAACTCTCACGAATCTTCGAAGTCGACGTTCACTTTTCACATCAATGACGAGTGGTGCTCCGCAATTTCCCTGTCGCTTATTCCAATGGTGTCATTTCTATATTGACTATACACATTAATCACAGCAGTACGCGACAGTTCACAAACTGCGGTTTTTCAGAAATACTGCCATCCTTGGTCTGAAACCCTATAATCATGCTTTTTTCCAAATCCCGCAAATCGCTCCTTTTACCCATGATAGCAGCGAGTGATATCCAAGGCATTTTCTTTTCGGGGCACCTGTGAGAAAACTCAAGTATCCCTACATCGAAACTATGAGTGATATGTTTTCAGAATGCCTATATCACACATTATATACCCAGCCAGCCAGCCCACGGCACGTGCTTCTTTCATTGGCTGATCGCTGTTGACGTCAAAAGTGGTAGGGGATCATAATAATGCGACTCGACCCTGTAATTCTATATACCGAGCACATCGAATCTTAAACTTCTTATTAGGAGCATTAATTAACATATTTTAATAGAGTCTTTTGAATAACAATGCCATTTAGAATACATAAGAATATGCACGTGATTGTGAGTTTTCAGTTTTTGTATAATGTATATTCCGTACGAAGAACGGGTATACTGATACTGATTAATAAAACAGAAATACTGTAGGTTTTTCTTGCAGCAAAAGACATGTGTTGGTGATATCTTTTTTTTTTAAACAGACTTCAAACTGCGCGCTTCCTTCATTTATGTTTTTTTTATAACCCTAACCAGGCAATTTCTGACTTGATATATTTTAACTCTGAACGAACGTTTTTATCGCAATGCAATGTTTTAATTCTCATTGGAATGTAGAAAAAAATAACACTTAATATATCATGCTGTGTCTGTCTTTAAAAACTTTAATGAACTTTCTTATATTTTCCTGAGGTTTCAATTGATTTAAAAGACTTGTTTATCTTTACTTATAGACCGTATATAGTCGCGCTTAAGTTGAGAAATTTTAAATAAATTGAAAGAGAAATTTTAAATAAATAGAACTGTTTACGATATCGTCCACATATAACAATAGATTTTTATGAAATTCTATATCGAACTTTATTCTATATTGAATTCCATATCGAACATAGTTATTAATTATTTTATTAAAAGAAGGGTTTTTAAGAAAAATAGAACTCTTTCTCGTATGTGATTGCGTAACGGGAAATATACAACAAGTATATAACATTTTCAGACACTCGCAAGAAATAGTGGCAACATTCATGAAATTCCTCATACAAACTGTACGCGTTCATAATTATTGTTTAATAAAATTATATACTCTAATATGATTAATCATATATTGGCCATACCGTGAGGATTTTCGTCAACCCAGTGAACGCAGTTCTTGGAGTTTACGTTCCCAGTTAAGGAGAAATGTGCTTCATCCCTCCATAATATCCGCAGCGGCCACCTGCTACCTTCATCAAATCTGATGAGGAAAAAATTCGCAAAGTCGACACGCTGTTGCTCGGCTCCAGGTTGTAGCATCTGGACGCGCTGGAATCGATAAGGAAACATCCGCAGAACAGAGCGCCGAAGCTTAAGGACTGTGGTCTTCGGTACATCCAAATTGCGGACAATACTTCTTTCAGTACGCAATGGACCTGCAGTAATCATATTAAGCACTTTTACAACAACTTCAACAGGAACACTTCAACAGGTTCACTGTAACTGTAACCGTGAGAGCTCTAATGTTTGAAATCATCACAATCTCGAAGGCATACCTTCAAATAGCAATATCTGAAATTTCCTTTCGATTGGTTGAGCGGATAGGCCGCTAGTGGTTCATATATCGGGGAAGTTTTTTTATGACCACCCTGTATATTGACCATACACTTTAACCACAGCAGTACGCGACAGTTCATAAACTGCGGTTTTCCAAAAATACTATCATCCTTGGTCTGAAACCCTATAATCATCCTTTTTTCCAAATCTGGCAAATCGCTCCTTTTAGCCATAACAACAAAGAATGATAATCAAGGTATATCCAAGGCATTTTCATTTCGGGGCACCTGTGAGAAAACTCAAGTATCCCACCTCGAAACTATAGATATGTAAAGAGTGATATGTTTTCAGAATGCCTATATCACACCTTATATACCCAGCTAGCCAGCTCACGGTAAATGCTTCTTTCATTGGCCAAGCGCTGTTGACGTCAAAAGTGGTAGGTGATCATAATAATGTGACTCCACCCCGTAATTCTATATAGCGAGAACAACGATTCTTAAACTTCTTTTTAGGAGCATTAATTAACATATTTTAATAGAATCTTTTGAATAACAATGTCATTTAGAATACATAAGAATATGCACATGACTGCGAGTTTTCAGTTTTTGTATAATGTATATTTTGTACGAAGAACGGGTATACTGCTACGGATTAATAAAACAGAAATATTTTAGGTTTCTTCTTGTAGAAAAAGACATGTGTTTGTGAAATCATATTTTTTTAAAGATTTCAAACCTCACGCTTACTTCAATTATGTTATATTTTTTACCATAACCAGGCAATTTCAGACTTAATATATTTGAACTCTGAACAAACATTTTTATCGTAACGTAATATTTTAATTCTCATTGGAATTTAGAAAAAAATTAACACTTAATTAAATATATCAAGTAGTGTCTGTCTTTAAAAACTTTAATGAACTTTCTTATATTTTCCTGAGGTTTCAAATGATCTAAAAGACTTATTTATCTTTGCTTATATGCAGTATATAGTCGCGCTTGAGTTGAGAAATTTTAAATAAATTGAAAGAGAAATTTTAAATAAATTGAATTGTATACGATATCGTCCACAAATAGCAATATATTTTTATGAAACTCTATATCGGGCTTTGTTACCAAATTATCTAGAACTAGATCGATTTTTTTTTACATTCGAGTGAAATGTTTGCATTTTTTTACCTTCGAGCGAAACTTCGAAATGTTTTTGTTCTTGACGTTCGTGACGTCATTAGACTAGTTAGGGGTTAAGTTACCCCTCCCCCTGGGGGTACATTGTCAAGTAAGGAATCAATCTAAAGATTTTTTTTAAATCATTTGGACCCACGATACCGATTTTTCAAAAATTTTGTTTTAAAATTTGGAAAAAAGAAGCAGCTAATAAAATTGGATTCTTGAATGAGAAAGTCGAGTTGAGACACTTTCTAGTTATTCATTTATTTACTTTGCTTTCAATCCATAGTTTTTAATTATTTTATTAAAAGAAGGGTTTTTAAGAAAAATAGAACCCTTTTTGCATATGATTGCGTAACGGGAAATATACAATAAGTATATAACATTTTCAGACACTCGCAAGAAATAGTGGCAACATTCATGAAATTCCTCTTGCAAACTGTAAGCGTTCATAATTATTGTTTAATAAAATCATATACTTTACTATGATTATTTGTAACACAATATTTGTATTACATGTTACATTCCAAATACGGATGCCAACCTAGCCATTTTACAATTCCAATTGCGGATGCCAACCTAGCTAATGAGCTATTTAAATGCTGCGGAGGGAGCCAATGGCAATACAAACATAAATAAGCAGCGCATCCCCTTCTTCACTTCAACGAATCAACAACGACACTACAATGTGAAAAGAAAAAGGTTTGAGAGAATGTTCTAGAACTTTCCAGGAGATGCAATTTCGACAGCGTCCTAGACGCACCTGAAGTTTTTTAGTCGACTTAAAACTTTCGAACGAGTCAGCATCATGTTTTCTTGGGTTTGTGAAAAGTGTCTATAGAATGTGAGCAACAAAATGGTAGCGAGTGCAGTTAGATGTGTAACGGTTTTCCTACATCATTAAAAGAGCACGAATATGCACGTAACACAAAGAGAAAAGGTAACCAACTTTCAATTGTCACTATTAGCACGGAAGGCACACCTTTAACGATTATTAAATTAATTGACTACCAGTTCGTAGGAGTAGACCATATGAACGAGTTCGTAATATTGAACTATAAGAACTATTCTTTATCGATTGTTTAAAGGAAACTGTTTTTAAGAAATTTAAGTCAAAGTTATTATGTGTGTAAATATATATATATATTAATGTAATATTGTTAGTATTATGTGTCTTTTAATAATTGATTTAATTATAGCATAGCTACTCCAGATACAATAGATATTTATTAAGTAAAATATTAAAATACATTGAGCAATTAAGCATGTGTATTTCTTTATGTTTTGTGTGTTCGTAGTCCAAGCTTGAGAACCGGGAGTGTACATGCTCCACCCTTAGTGGCGGCATCATAGGTAAGTCCTATTCAGGTAATTTTTGATAAGGACAATTTTACCTTATGACATTATTCATATACACTTTAATATAATTAATCATATATTGGCAATATTTTGCCATACTTTCGTCGCTAAGGCCACCGATTTTATCATCAAAGTCAAGTGACACAGACCTTCAAATTATAATAATGGTTTTCTGTTACGTATTTGTAACAATTACATACGATGTCACTTTTTTAGTGTCATTCTCTTGGTTTCTTTTCATATGGTTTCTATTCATTTTGGTTTATTTTTTGTGTGTATCATTCGATCCTGTCTCAGCTTCGAGACTAAGAGAAAAAAAGTGTAATTCAAAAATTCGAAATAGGGGTGACGGTGCAAAGAAAAAGTAAAAGAGAATTAATGCCACTTAATCGATCATTTTCACTTTAGCTAGAATCATTTTTTTTATCTCATCCCTTCTTGGCCAAAGAAAAATTTAATGAAACTATTCCGAAAATTCGAGTCAAAGGATTGCTCGAATGTTTTCACTCAACCCAAAGTCTTGATTTTGGTCTCATTCGATCCATCTCATCTTCCAAATCAACAAAAAAAAATCGAAAATGAAAATTAAGGGTACACGAGATTTTGAAACAACCTACACCACTTTGCTTCTCAAAAACAGCAAATTCACAATTTGAAATCCTTTTGCAGCTAACAATTAAAACAGTCAATGGACAATTTTCATTACATGTGTAAGTGTCACTCTCAGTGACCACTAGTCATTGATAACGCACGAAGCGCGGATTAAATAGCTAGTAAAAATAGAGCTATTCAATTAAGTCAGTTTGAATGTATATCATGTTTAAACAAAAAAAATTATAAGTCAGAACAATAAGTGATAAAAAAAAGTCAATAAACACCGTTGGCGGGAGAATTTTTTTTTTTTTGAATAAGTAAAGCGATAAGCTTAATTTAATTATTGTTAGACAATTAATTATCTATGAAAATGTGATAAAAACTAGTAATTAACTACAAAAAATACCTGAACGTACTTAATCAGGGTGGCACTAAATACAAGAGCACAAAATTGGATTTAAAAAAACGTTAAGATGGAATAGTTGTATCGGAATATCAAAAAATATTTTATTTAATTAAGTTATCGATTCGGATATGATAAAAAATTACATTTGATTCAATCAGGCGAATAGCGTGCAATTAGGAACTTATGCAAGATTGTATGTCCTCAGTGCTCATGATAAGATTTAGATTTTGATGCATTCCTTGAGATAGAATAAGCCATTAAAAAAACTCAAAACAAATGTAATGAAGTGACAACTCATATTATGCTTCGATAAACTAATTATTTGGGTTTGTAATTTTATGAAATTTAATTTCAAGTACGTGTCCATTAAGTTAACCAACGACATGAATTGCAACCTTATGTTATTTTTTTTTAAATGCAAGATTTATGTTATTTGTAGTTTAAAATGCAAGATCAGGTCTGTAAAACTTCAGTTTTGTTTAAATCATGCATACTCGTAAATAGAAGCTAAATATAATTGTTTACTGTCAAACAAACTTGAAAAGTTACAGTTATATAGCAGACTTAAATAATAAAATGCAGTGGCTTTCTAGTCCTATATACGTAGCGTTGTGACACGTCACAACATGTTACTATTTTATTATTTAAAAATTAACATTTTTTTATAATTCATTAAATATTTTTTATTATTTTAATTTTAATTATTTTATTTTATCTCTAATTTACTTTATTCTAAATTTATTTTTTCCAAATTTTATTATTCAAAATTATTTCATTAGAATCTTCCATTAAAACTCTACATTAATATTAAATAGCTTTCATTTTGGTTTCACGCTAAGTCGTGCAGATTCTATAACCCATAATAATCATCTGGCACTCGCTTTTATTTATCTCCCTGGTTGAGGGAGAGTTTAGTTTTTATGGCATGGCAACTGGGTGTGTGACTTTCAGCCAATCACAGCCTGCCATGTAGAGCGGAAAGTTCCCCTTGTGAGAGAGAGCGCGGGATTCAGTCTTCTAAAATGTTGTCGAAAAAAGAGGTTGTGTTGTAATTAGGCAGGAGTGCCATAGGCACTCCTAGCCCTAACTTGAGTCCTAGTACCTATTTGATGGATTTTACATCTTAGAGCATCAAGGATACAAGTTAAGTATATATACCGGTGTATGGATATAAAATGAACATTTTAATCTTTTGGCTGAAATATTGAGCTATGGGAAGAAGAGACATATAAGAACAATATTTCTTGTTGTCGAACGTTTTTAGAATTTCGAATATCATAGACTATTTCTTCTTTTAGAGTAAAAGGAAAAATTGCAAGCTACATAACAGAACTATTACAACGTGATTATATATATATATATATATATAAATTTTTATTTTATTTGCAGATGAAAGTTGCAGGTATCTAAAATAAATTTGAGATTTTTTTTAAGGCTCACATGCAAATATGGTTTAAATTTAATTTTTATACACTACGCATTGTACTTTCATTCAAAATTATTTTCCCATTATACGGTCCCATTTCATTAAAGCAATTAACTATTAATTAATTAATTTCTCCCTTTTAATTGCATGTGAGTGCTCGACCCTTAAACAATGTAGTGGTGCGGCTGCTTAATTGATATCATTATCATTAATTAGGTCATTGAGCAGTTGTATCACAAAACGTAGTATATAGAAAAATCCAACCGAGGTACAGATGTGAAATTTGGCGACAGGGATAGTTCAGATCAGGCTTCGGTATAACAAGGAGCGATGCGCCTTTAAGTTAGATTACTAAATTAGATCAAGATTTTTAATTATTTAAAACTATTATTCGTATTTATTTCCACAAATTCAACAGCACGCCGGACGTAGCGATCGAAAAAATGATCATACAGTATTTAATATCAACACCAACATAAAGAAGAATATTTAAAGAGAAACCTGAACGGACCCTGTAACACGATTTCCTGATTTTATGTAGATTCATTAAAAAGTAAAAGAAACCAATAATATGGTTTTTAGGATTTGAAGATGCGATTGATTTACAATGTTCCGACACCGAGAAAACCAGTCACACTTTGATCTTGAAATTTTAACAAGGTCAAAATACATACTTTCACCCTCTTAAAAATGCTTCTGACATGATCAATGGCAATTTTCAAATTAACAGATTAACCACCATAGGTACTGACTTAAAGATTCCAGAATAAAAATTCCACAAGAAAAAAAAAATTCCATTAAAAAAATTTCACATGAAAATAATTCGCAGGATAAAAAAATTTCGCTGGAAAAATATTCACCGGATAAAAATTTCACTGGTATCAAACTAAAATCTCACTGGTTTCAAAACAAAATTTTCACACATTGCAGATTCTTTCTGTTTAAATCAACGGACAACATATATACCAACTGTTATTGTACACTCCCAGAATAAATTACAAATATACAAACTACTAGGCTGGTGATAATTCTTAGATGGGGACGAGTTCTAAAGCTCATATGTTTACCACTAGCATTCAGTTATCTCGCCAAGTATTGCGTCCACACCCCGAATACAAGACTCTTCCTTGTCATCGTTGTATCGAATTTACCTCCACTAGGCTGCCTGCCATCTTCCGAAATCCTCCAAATCTATCATCGTGCCTTTTGCTTCACCTCAGCTCACTTCCAGCCAAACTCTTACTAGAATCCTTCCTCTCACAATTGAATCTCTCAAGATCCGAAACTTATTCCTATTTTAACTTAGGAACACAGAAAATTTCTAATTAGCTCGATGATTGGTCTATCAACCGGACCAGTTAGAATAGTTAGTTTATGTAAACATAAATTGTAGCGTAGGGAAATAATAATCGAAATGTTATTTAGACCTCACGGATTTCTTTAAATTCGAGATAGAATTTTATTCGACATTTTACATTTTTTTAACATGGCAGCATAGAGCAAAATTTGATATAATCGGGCATTAAAGGTTTTTCAAGTCTTTTAAAGTAAAGGGTAGCACGCTATAGTTGTAAAAATTTGAATCCACGATACCTATAGTTAAAAAAAATTTCCTGTAAAATTTAAAAAAAAAATCTGATGTGGGCAGCACATGACTTTCCTTATATAATGCAATGAATTTACTACTTTTACAGTTAAAAAAAATGTTCTTCTTATAGTAGATACTTATATTCTTTCAAAGATTGAATTTTCTTCAGTCGTCATTTTCATTGATTAAGCGCCATTTTTATCAATTTGGTGAGATTTTTGTTAATTTAGAAACAATTAAAAACGTCGCCAAGTTGGCGACATTCCGTCAAATTTGTCGCCAAAATCTCGCCAAGCGTTATGGACGGAGAAATAAGTTATTCTTACTATTAGATAAATGACTATTGGCGTTCAAATACAAAAGTATTACACAAAGTATCTTTTTTCATGAATGGAACGAGCTAGATCCACGAGAATGATGTCACCACATTTATCGCATAGTATTACATATGAAAATTGAACATGTTTCTCAATAGGAATTTTTTTTTTAATTTCATATAACTTTTTGATAATTTTTTTGAAAAATGTGCAATATCTCAAGAACGGTTCATGTTAGCGTTCTAAAATTTATGCCAATCGTTTTCTAATGAAAAATTACATAAGAAATGTTTATTTGCTTAACTTTATTAGCGGTTTTCATTTTTGGACGATTTTTTTAAAAATTTCACTCGAAAATTTAGGGGGTTCTAAACATTCGATTGCGTATAAAAACAATAAGCTTCCAGTGCTTACGAATTGCGATTTTTGTACCAAATTTCATTCGAATCGGTTCATTCGTTCGTCAGTTAGCGTCTCCACAGAATTACTGACACACACACACTTTCACACATACACACACACACAAACATCACTTCAAAAATGTTTGATTCGTGATCAGGAATGCTTGAAACGTGCTCTCCCGTCAAAAACTCGAATTCAAATTTTCGACCCCGTCACAATACTTTCCTTATACATTATGTATATAATGGAAGTATAAAATGAATTCTGGTATGAGAGAGTCGCGTAGATTCACACCCCAGTTTATTCCTAAACAGATAGGTACTATTTATTGTAAAGAAAGTTCCAAGATGAACTATATCTTATAATATTGCTCAAACCGTTTATTTTGACATTATATGCATGTTCGGAATAAACATAAACCGAAGTTAGCTTCAAAATACATTAAACTAGCACATCTTGCACTTACGATCATAACAAATGATACAGAACGCTTACCATCTAAAGTAATTTCCATAGAACACACATCTCCGGTAATGATCAGTATGCTTCCAAAGGCCATAAAAAGATAATTTGTTTCATTTTAGAAACATTCATAATGTCTTAATATGAAATTCTCTCAAATTTATTCGTCTAAAGTATATTAATGATCTAACGTTCACATGCACAGATGATAAGTTTCTGGAAGCTTCATATTAATCTAACTCAACCATAAAATCAATAATCGTCATGCATTCAAAAGAGACAGAATTACATTAGTATACAGGCAATCGATCATCATTTATCAAGATGGCACTGAAATAATGTTTCTAATTAAAAATTATGTCAGTGGATTTTTGTTTAAAATTCAATTTTAATAAGATGTGGGTTTGATTGAATCCAAAATGAATTGACTATGTATCATTTGTTTTGTAATCAATTACAAGTTTTTAGACAAATTACACATTTTTGACTGTCAATTTAGATTGGAAGTTGGCCTGAGATTCATACGTTGGCGGTGTTATTCCAGTTCAATAGAGCTGAAATAGTTTTACGTGAATAATGTCTTGTAAAATAAAAATCAAATAAACTGCATTAGATTTTAACAAGAAAGGTATATCATGCTTAAAGTATTGGTCATGAGACACTTTCCAACTGCAATACAATTTTAATCACATATCTCTAAAATGCGATACATTCAGCGGTAATATCTTTAAAACTATCACAATACTACGATAATTTGCTATATTTGAAAACTTAAAACTTCATCGAAAAAATGAACTTTATTCAAATGACGTCATTGAAATAAAAATCGTCTGGCTTTCTATGTAAAAGTAGTAAATATTTCATTCATACACTTTTATTCCATTCCTTTCCTCCTTCACCATTCTACAATAATTCATTTTACTTAACTTAAAACCATGGAGGTAAAAGTAATTTAACTTTATGCTTAAAGCTTCATCGAAAAGGTCTGCTATAAAATCATCTTCTTCTCCATGTAAAACCAATGAATGTCTCATTCATATCAGCTATATTGCAACTTCCAACTTGATGTGTTTACATTCTCCATAGGGAAATATTAGGCTTCGTTGTAGAAATAATCAAGGTTTGACAATCATTTGAACTCAAATATATTGTCATTACGTTGTTTTAGTATATAGATGCACAGAAATTAAGCAAACAGCGATTTTAGGACGGATACAAGACAACGGTTTAAGAGCACACCGGTTTTAGACAACGGTTATAGTACTGAATATAGAGAGATAAAAATAAATCGAAAGTTAAAATAATTTTGAATAGGTAGGAATATCCATTTTATTCAGTTATACATTGCATTGCGCTAATAATTTATTTTTACAAAATTTACAGTCTTAATAAATATTTTAGACCTTTCGGAATGGAAATGTATACAATCCAGAACTACTTTTCTTTTCCCAGCGCCACCTGAACTATTGTCTCAAACGATACTGGCGTTTTCTTAATATGGAATTTTAACTCCTTTCTTTTACATCCATGGTAACTTGTGTTTGAATGTAAATATACCAATCTCTGGTAATTTTACTCACGTCCGTGACAAACCTTAAGTCAGACGTATCTTCCGCAAGGGGGGGGGGGGAGGTGCTAAATGAGTAACGGCTAACGGATATTTTATCCCTCTTTGTATTAATGTGAAATGTCTGTTATGTAATGTATTGGTTTCCAATAAAGCCATATGTAACAACTACTATATCAGTTATCAACTAATCTCTATTTATATCGGATACTGATAAATAAATGCTACAAAAAACATTAGTAAAAACAATAGTATGAAAAATCTTTTGCCACCAAAATATCTTCTAGGCATACTAACTTTATGATTCTAAATGTTTACAAACTATAATAATGATTGCATAAAGTATCATGGTTCGACTACTATATGTAACCAATCCTTAGTAAAGGTTGAAGAAATCGCACCTTGTATTTCTAGGCGCTTAATTAGAAATTAAAGGCGTAAATTTATCACAGTATGTGGGGGAATTTATGTACTGAGAGCATTACAATGTTTAACTATTTTTATTTTCCTTATATGCCTAATGTATAAGGAAAGTATTGTGACGGGGTCGAAAATTGGAATCTGAATTTTCGACGGAAGAGCACGTTTCAAGCATCCGTGATCACGAATCGAACATTTTTGAGAGGATGTCTGTGCGCGCGCGTGTGTGTGTGTATGTGTGTGTCAGTGAGACTGATGATATCAGACGATATCTCACGAATGAATGGAGCGATTCGAATGAAATTTGGTACAAAAATCACAATCCATGAATACTGGCAGTGTAATGTTTTAAAACACAATCGAATGTTCAGAACCCCTTTTAATTTTCGAGTGAAATTTTGAAAAAATCATCAAAAAATCAATACCTTTAATAAAGTTACTCAAATAGACATTTCTTATGTAACTTTTCCTTCGAAAACGATTGTCATAAATTTTAGATTGCTAGCATGAACAGTTCTCGAGATATTGCACATTTTTAAAATGAATTTATCAAAAAATCCCATAAATTAAATAAAATCTATTAACTGTTGAAAAATATGTTCACTTTCCATATGTAATATCATGCGATATATTGGGTGACATCATTCTCGTGGATCTAGCTAGTTCCATTCATGAGAAAGGTACTTTGAGTAATCTTTTGCATTTGAAATCCAATAATGATTTATATGCTATAAGAATAACTTATTTCTCCGACCATAACTCTTAACGAGATTTTGGCGGCGAAATTGGTGGAATGTCGCCAACTTGGCGACTTTTTAAAATGTTGTCAAATTATCGAAAACCTCGCCAAATAGTTAAAAATGACGCTAAATCAATGAAAATGACAGCTGATTGATGAAAATTAAATATCTTGGAAAGAATATAAGTATTTAATAGAAAAAAAACTATTTTTTTTACTGTAAAGGTAGTAAATTCATTGCATTATATAAGGAAAGTCCTGTGTTGCCCACATCAGATTTTTAAAAAAAGGATAATGAAACATTTCGCATTTTCGACGCAAAACATTTGCGAGTAAAAAACTGTATTAGGTAAAACAGTGTTTACTCTTAACTAAGAAAAGAATTAAACTAAAACTTTTTCCTAGAAAACTGTGCGTGATGTGAATAATTAAGAATTTGTTTACTAAATTTCCGAAAAAAAAATTAAATTTTTACGCACATCAGGGAGATGTTTGCAGTAATAGATAAAAAAAAATTAAAATGGCGCGGGGAAAAAAGCGGATAACAAGGACAAAAAGATTACAATATATATAAGGTTCTCTTATCTAGAAATTGTACATAAAACAAAAACTGTTTAAATTAAGCTGTTTTAAATTCGATGGATAAATTAAGTTTGAAAAAGAAATCGAGAATACGATTTGTTATGAGTATACATTAAAATTATTTCCCTATGAGATATAAAAAAGTTGGTGCAAATATAAATAAAATGATGAATTAAGTATATAGATAAAATCTGTAAATATAATTAAATGATTAAAACAAGAAAGAGCAATCATGCATAAAGCATTGATTATGAAACACTTTCCAACTTCAATGCAATTTTATTTAAACATCTCTAAATTGCGATAAATAACTCGGTAATATTTTTAAAATTATCACAATACTACAGTAATTTATTATATTTGAAAACTTAAAACTTCATCGAAAAAAATGAATTTCATTCAAACGGAAGCACTGAAATATAAATTGCCTGGTTTAAACATCTCTAAAATGCGATACATTCTTCGGTAATATTTTTAAAATTATCATAATACTGCAAAAATTTATTATATATGAAAACTTCATTGAAAACAAATGAACTTCATTCAGATGACTTCATCGAAATATAAATCGCCTCTATATAAAACCAGCATTACATTCATAACCATTTTTCCATTCCTTTCATTCATCAGAACACTATAATAATTTATTTTATTTAAAAACTTAAGATCATGGAGGTACATTAATTAAACTCTATGCTTAAAACGTCATCGAAAAAATCGTCCTTCTCTGTGTAAAATCAATGAATATTTCATTCACATCAGTTATATTGCAGACTCCATGAGCTAAATAATTTCGCTTTAAAGAAATGCAGCAATTCTTATGCAACTCATTCTACATCTTTTGGTGTTTACATTCTCTATAAGTGAAAATTAAGCTTCGTTGTAGAAATAATCAAATTTGATGATCATTTAAACTCAAATGTGCGTTGTTTCAGTATGTAGATGCACAGAGAATTTAAGCAAAAATAAAGTGGTTTTAGAACGGATACAACACTAAATATGAATTAAAAAGAACTTCAGAAATCACGATTTTGACACACGATGGATGTCATATTTTATTTTGAAGTTGGTCACGTGATCTCGTCATATAATTTTCACGTCATCTTTTCATATAAAGGGAGTCATTATTTTTCTATACTGCAATATAGCAGATATGAATGAAACATACATCGATTTTTCACAGAAACCAAACAATTTTCTCGATGAAGTTTTAAGCATAGAGTTAAATTACTTGTACCTCCGTGGTTTTAAGTTTATAAATAAAATAAATTATTATTGTATTGTGATGAATGGAAAAAAGTTTATGAATAAAATGCTGCTTTTCATAGAGGCTCTTTATATTTCGATGACGTCATTTGAATAAAGTTCATTTGTTTTCGATGAAGTTTTCAAATATAATAAATTATTGTAGTATTATGATAATTTTAAAAATATTACTGAGAATGTCTCGCATTTTAGATATGTTTAAACCAGGCAATTTATATTTCAATGCCGTCATTTAAATAAAGTCCATTTTTTTTCAATGAAGTTTTAAGTTTTCAAATATAATAAATTAATGTAGTATGGTGATAATTTTAAAAATACTACCGAGGAATATATCGCATTTTAGCGATGTTTAAATAAAATTGCATTGAAGTTGGAAAGTGTTTCATAATCAATGCTTTATGCATGATTGATCTTTCTTGTTGTATTGATTCAGTGATAAACATACGCAGTTTCAGCAACAAAGAGAATGTACTTTAATTCCGCAACTATATATTGAAAATGAATTATATATTGAAAGAAACACATTTTCATCTGAGAAATACATTTTTATCTTGAAAAAACACATTCTCATCAAATAAACAGCACATGAGAGTTTTTACTATTAAGAAAAATCGGTGTTGCAAATACCAGGAGATCATAAATATACTATCCTCCCCATCTCTTTGATAATCAAATCATAGCTTATATAAAACTATAAAAGCTCTCTGGTACTAAAAATACAACTTGGTTTATATTGGCAAATATTGTTGGATTTTCTTTGAAATGACACCAAAAATATATTTAATGAAATTACTCATATGGAATTCTCTGCGATTCGATTGTTTAATTATTTTCTTTAAACTGACAGCAATTTGGTTGGAGATTTCTTTATGCTACCACATTTCTGAGAGTTATGTTATGAAAACATCTAGTAGATACTTTTTTATTCTTTTGTTCTCATTAATTTTCTGCATCACACTTTAATGTTCATCCTGTTATTCTTTGTTTTACTTCATAACAAACGCAAGGCAAGAAACAGCTTTCTTCGTCGGGACACATAAGAAGGGAAATCTTCACTCATGAGAGCAAGATCGGTGATTGACTTTAGAACACAAAATGTGACTAAAGCAGGAAAAGGGTGTTGACAACGGCGAGAGAAGAAAAAAGAGGCGAAAACTCAGGAGGAAAGAACAAGACTTGGGATGTAATGAATGCCGATCTTTTTTCCACGATTGAAGGTTGCGATTCATATGTGTTCTGACGAAGAAGGCTATTTCTTACCATCGAACTGACTGAAATTATAAGTTTTGTGATATATTCTGATTTTAATGTTGTTTCAGTATTACAATATTTTTGAATGCGTTTCTAAATTAATGAAACAGTTATGAGAATGAAAATATGACGTATTTTCAAAAATACAGTCTCTTCTTGCTGTAAATAAACGAACACCACTTTACCTCACATACTTTACTGTTGTTGTAACATATGGCTTTATTGGAATCTAACCCATACAAAGAGATCTCATCACATACAAAAAAAAAATAACAAGAACAAACAAAGCAGCAATCAAGGGAACACAGAGAACATTGTCAATGCAAAAGAAAAAGAGGGAAGCACACAGCGATGAGGTGGCAGACATTCTTTATCATTCCATAAGATTCCTAGCATCCCAATAGAGTTTAATGACATCTCTCTGGCGCTGGGCATCCCTATCCAGTCATGGCACCCAAGAAGATGTTCTGAGTTCATTCTGCCAACATTACATATACTTTATTTTAACGCTGTAAATAAACTTACGCCACTTTATCAAAAGAACAGAGTCTTATAATTGTATGTAAATATATTTCTCACTGTTGATGTAGCAAAACGGAGAAGTAAAAACGCACGCAGGAGTTTTTACTGTTAAGATGAATCGGTGTTGCAAATACCAGGAGATCATAAATATACTATCCTCCCCATCTCTTTGGCAATCAAATCATAGCTTATATAAAACTTTAAAAGCTCTCTGGTACTAATAATACAACTTGGTTTATATTGGCAAATACTGTTGGATTTTCTTTGAAATGACACCAAAATTATATTTAATGAAATTACTCATATGCAGTTCTCTACGATTCGATTGTTTAATTATTTTCTTTAAACTAGCAGCAATTTGGTTGGAGATTTCTTCATACTACCACATTTATCAGAGTTATGTTATGAAAACATCTAATAGTTATTTTTTTATTCTATTGTTGTCATTATTTTTCTGCACACACTTTAATGTTCATTATGTTATTCTTTGTTTTATTTCATAACCAAAGCATGGTAAGAAACAGCTTTCTTCGTCGGGACACACAAGAAGAGCTACCCTCTCTCATGACAGCAAGATCGGCGATTGACTTTAGATCACAAAATGTAACTGAAGCAGGAAAAGGATCTTGCCAACGGCGAGAGAAGAAAAAAGAGGTAAAAACTCAGTAGGAAAGAGCCAGACGTAGGATGCAATGAATGCCGATATTGTTCCTACGCTTGAAAGTTGCGATCCATATGTGTGCTGAAGAAGAAGGCTACTTCCTACCCTCGAACTGACTGAAATTATAAGTTTTGTGTTGTATTCTGATTTAAATGTTGTTTTAGTATTACAATATTTTTAAATGCGTTTCTAAATTAATGAAGCAGTTATGAGAATGAAAATATGAAAAAAACACGTTATGCGCAGAAAATTTGTATATGTGAAGCTAGGAATTTTTATGTTAAGAGTATTTTTTCCGTCGGAAATGCAGTGTATGCGTTTAGCATGTGGATACTAATAAAAGTAAAATTTTATAAAATAAAAGCATTTAAAAAATTTTCTATAATATATCGCTATATTATACCTCAAAATAACATCAAAATCTAGCGTCAAACTCTTTGTTTGCATCTATTTATGCTGCCACTTACATTATTCCAGTATTGCAAAGAATCATATTGAATTACCTGACTTTTTGCGATACATTTATTACAATATTCACAGAAACTTAAGCGATGCAATTTTGAGAATTTTCGTCTTGTAAATCTTACGTAATAAAGGAAGATGTCTGTGTGTGTGCGTGTAATTTTTGCAAAAAATCTAAGCATTGTACGGCTACTAAACTTCGTACACGTGTATTTGAGGTGCACCCCCGCAATATTTTTATTAATTTCGAATCAGTTTTTCTAGTTATTTTATATTTCAGTCCGGTACAAAAATAAATTCCTCAGTGTCCTAAAATATTATCACATAGTTCCCATCTTGACACCATCGAAAAGACCGAGAACCTCATTTACAATAATATTTTAAATAAACCCGTAGGGTAATTACTTCATATTTTTTCAATATAACCCAATTTGCCTTTTTTACGCGATCTGAGATATATATCGTCGCATCCAAATCTCTAAGATTACTGCAATTCTATAAGTTGGTTAAAATTTCCTCATATATCGCATGATTCTAACAATTTTTTTTTAGATTTCATTAGTAATTTAAATTTTTGTGATGTTTTAAATGATCGCATTCAGTGTTCGCACTGAACCGTATTTCAGAGATTCCGTATTCCCCCCCCCCCTTCTGAAACAGATCCATTTTAAAGAGAGGTAAGCCGGTTATGCATAATAAGTGGGTATAGAGGATTTGGATCTTTTATTTATTTCTGCTTTGCGAAAAGCGTTTTCTTTTTCTTTTTTTTCTTTTGTTTTACGGATAACGTACTTGGTTAATTGAGTAGTAACAGGCGTGTATTTACAACCCGGTCAACGCTGCTTAATATCGTTCTAGTAAACACAAATATCTCCAAATATTTAACGCTTATATTTGTAAGATAAAAATAATGTTAGGCAAATTAAGGTTTAATCTTAACTATAAAAATCAATATTCAAACTGTGTTCTTTTTTCAAAAAGGTGTGTGATATGTTTAATTAAGTAGTTGCTTACTAAATTCTTGTTGAAAAAAGTAAAATATTTATGCATTGGGGAGATGTTGACAGAAGTAGACAAAAAATTCAAAGCAAGGGAAAATCGCCGATAAAAAGACTAAAAAGGTTTCATGTAATTTAAGATGGTGCAAATTGAAAACTACACAAAATAAAAACTGTTTGAATTACGCTGTTCTAAACATAAAGGATTAATTTGTTTGCAAAAGAATGTATAATAGAGTTTTTTGTAAGTGGCAGTTTGACGTTATTCCACCGTGGTTTTAAAATCTATCGTAGAATTTTAAATCACATAGCAAATTAAATATTTATGAGACGCTGTAGGTGAACATTTTAAATAGTCCTAAATTAAAATATATGAAATCTATTGAATTAGATGAACTTTAAATGTGTTCATTTCGCGTACTGCATTATTTGAAAGTATTTTAATTTATTTTCTACATGAGTACTCGATATTGTCCGTTTATGCAGAGTAATCATGATTAACGTATAATTATTCAAAACCTTCTTCGAAAGCAAATTTTTACGTCGTACCTTCTGGAACCGTGGGTTCGCTCAGGATACAAGAATGAGCCCAAATTTGTGGATAACTAAAACGTTTATACAAAAGCACATCGTAAACAGGAACAATATACAGTAAAACAGCACTTACATGCTTTACTAATTTCACAAAACTACTATTCTCGAAACATTGACGTATTTCATTTCAGAAAACAGCCGCTACTGTTCTCAAAACATTGACGCATATCACAGTATAATGTAGCACGTATCGCACCAATCGATCTCCAACTGAACGATGACACCTTCCATAGACTCCCTGAAGAAACTTCTGGAAATCTCTCATATCTCGTAGAATACTGGTTATTTTCAGGTGGTTCTCGAATCCTCAAAAAGTCGCCAAATGTCACCAACTTAGCGATACATCGCAACCCTCTCTAAACTTCAGCATCTGTCAATCCTAGATTCACGTCAAAGTTGCATGGAAGGATGGTTTCTACATCTGGTTTTCAGAAGACACTCCATTTCGCACGTTCCCAACAATATACAGGTTCACACATTCCCCCGTGCCGACCTGTAATGGTTTACGCTTAGTTATTATCCGCCATCCAGCGAGACCGCATTCAGGGGAGCGAGGTTGGCTAAATCATTCACTGAACGAGGCCAGAAAGTTCTTTCGAAATACGACCCCAGCCGCTGACGGGTCTCGTAAACAGGCCACAAAGATCCTGCACCTCTCCACCATCTGAAAGAGCGCGAGCAACCGGGCTAACTCACAGATTAGTTTAGGAGGACCAGAGCTAAGTTACAAATGGTGTTATTACACAGAGCAATTCCTCCCAGCAATTTTTCAGCAACACCATACATTTCAATGGGAAGAAATCTTGCCGCCGAATTGCCGCAATTTGTTCGTACTCGGCAATAAAAATTGCTCTATTTCTGAGCGGCGAACTAATCAGAGGACTATAAAATTGGATGTCACTACGCTCCGCCTTTCCTCTCCTCATTTGCCTCCAAGATGGCGATGGCGACTGTAATGCAAACACCTCGAAGCAGCTCAATTACGTTAGAATCTCGAGATGGAAAAATAATAGAACTTCTACTAAATTACAGACTCCTGTGGGATATGAAATATCCAAATTATACTAAAAAACACATTATAGAATGCTTCCTGAAATCGGCGGCACTAAACAGGAAGGGCCTGTTACAAAGGAGGGGGCTTACAGTATCATTGCCAAGCGGAATTGCTAAAGTCTGGAGATGTAAAAATAATAATAGAACTTCTACCAAATTACAGACACATGTGACATATAAAAGATCCAAATTATACGAAAAAACCCAACTAAATAATGCTTCTTGGAATGACTTCGGCTGTATTAGAGATGAGAGGCGTTTGAGAAAGGCGGGACTTAAAGTATCATTCCCGGCAGGAATTTCTAAAGTCTGGAGATGGAAAAATAATAATAGAACTTTTAACACATTACAGACACCTTTAGGATATAAACGATTCAAATTATACGAAAAACACACCAAAGAATGCTTACTGAAATGAAATCGGGGACATTAGAAAGAAGTGACCATGTTAAAGAGAGGGGAACCTAAAGTATGATTGACGGGGCGGAATTGCCGAAGTTCGGCAATAAAAATTGCGCTGCGTAATAACACCATAAGATCCGTGCTCCATCTTGGAGTAGGCCCCCTAGAGGGAGTACTGGCCACTCAAATTGCGACTCGTGAACTAGGGCGAGTCGAGTAGCTTGGGTTTTCGACACTCTTGGAGTAGGCCTCCTAGAGGGAGGTTTGTAACATGCAGTTTGAAACTCCACCAAACTAAGTAGAAATGACCTCCAAAAACGATTTCAAGGAAAAATCTGTTTAAACAACCATCGCCACGGTTAGCGCTAAGTAACCCATCCTGTTTTATTCCCCACTAGAAAATGTACCCGGCTTTACCCGGGAGTAAAAGCAGAGTAGTTTTATAACATAACTAAATAAATAAATGTTATTCGCATAAGCAACATTAGTCGTAATACGAAGCACCCCCCCCCACACCAAAAAACAAAAACCGTTGACTTACACAATGTAAATATATTGACCACTACAAGCAACGTAATTTTTACATGTCTAATAATACAGATACAGATAACACCATACTCCAAATCTCAAAACACGCTCTCAGAAAAGCAAAAATGAATAAATAAATAAAATATTTAAAACCTCTAGGAAAGTTTCTGAAGCAGGATGCCTACGGAAGTTTATGATAGAGTATAAAGTTAGCACATCGCTCCCCTCTCAACCTTTGAAATGGGTGTGATCCAGAAAAGAAGAACGCCGATTCTCCGTTAACGTGGGAGAAGTTCACTGAAGAAGGTTTAAATGCAATCAAAGTTACAAATATTAAAATCACTTATGAAATTAAAAAAAAATTGTTTTTGTAAAATGCTAATATAGTGATGCTTTCGCCATATTATAGAATTGTGCTAATCTTAGTTCTTCCGGATACAATTCAATATATATATATATATATATATATATATATATATATATATATATATATATATATATATATATATATATCAGGTCCTTTATAAAATGTACATCTCGGATTGTTTTTAAATAAATAAACAATTATGATTTAATTAACTCACGGAAACGTTTCAAACATTGATGTAAATAACGGTTTTCGATCATCCCAATGTTGTCAAGATGGAAACTATATATAGCATTTCATTTTTATTTGTCGTCTATCTATGATTAATATTTTCACGTCATGAATTAGGTTAAATATTTCTAAATAAACTTCGGATCAGTGGTGGAGATATTTAAAATATATGTATAATACTGAATATATATTGGCGATATCTATATATTTATCGATATGCACCAATCAAGTGGAATAGAATGATAAAATTATAAGAATTCATATTTTTAATATAATTAATGACATTTTATTATTTCATTTCTAGTTCATGTCAATATATTTAAAATTTATTCTAGACTCTATATATCCCTACAGCTAAACTGATCACAAATCAACATATGTCCATTTCATACTACATTATAGCATATCCGATTCTAAAAAGCATGTTTTAATCTATTCGTCTAAAGAGTTCTTTAAAACAATCTACGAAGGAAACCTTTTTCAAATATTATCCGTTCAAACATGAAAAAGAATATTTCCAAATGTAAGCATTTACCTTTGATAACTTAAAGCGGTTTTAACTTTGCTTGCGGAAATGTTCCAAAAAGACTCAACCAAGTCCATCAAGTAATGAATGTATTAATATTAAAACATAATCAAATAGCCTATTCGGATGATTGAAAGCTATAAACATGTTAGAGAAACTTCAAAATTTTCATTTTAATACTCTTGCTGTACATGATACTATCACAGAGTATCTTATAAATTTAGAGAAGGTGGGATTTTTCGCTCATATTTGCCAGGCATTGTGGTGAAGTATACTCACACAGAATCCGCCTAAAAAATGCATTCCCAAAGTTAGAATAGCGGTTCGTTGCACAAAGACGGCCCAACGTATAAACAACACCGCATGAGGCACAGAATCTGCTGAGACTCGATTTCTTTGGCTTGTTGTAGATTACATTATCAAAGAGTATCTTATAAAAGCAAAGAAGTTGGTTTTTGACGAGATTATTGATTGATCACGGTTTCTTGCTTACCCAAAACATCCATATCTGTCTTGAGGTTTATCTCTGCCCACTTGAACCAACTGCTGTTAATATCGTGTTACAATTGTATATCTCCAATCTAGGAAATGGCCGAAACTTCTAAATCACAATCCGCCTTGTCTTAAGCCTTCGATACGTCTTCTCTTGAACTGACGCTGTTTCTCGTACTGCCGTTAGGTCCAATGTCAAGCTGTCCATCTATACTGTTTACTGAAGGCAATGGAACCAAAGCAATGGCCAAACTCCAGTAGTGGTCAAACATTGGTCGCTAGTAATTATTAGATATGAAAACAGTCAGATACTGGTTGCATCATATGAGTATTAACTTCTGAACATTGTAAGGAACCACTGGCTTCCCGTTTTTGTTGAAATAGCATATATGTGTTTGGTGCTTCTTTATAACATCGTTCAATACAAGAATCTCTATATGTATGAGTGAATGCCATCTTAAGACATCATCATACCAGTGAATAATTTCTTCTCAAAATTCATGATTTCAGTTAAAATCCTTTACTCAGCCCATTGCCTGCTGTCAATTTCTACTTTTATGCGTTATTTTTCTTATTGGCTATTATTTCTCCTGGGTTGACTTTGTGACTTTCCTGCAATTGGTTTATTTCTTAACGATGCCTTGCGTCATCTTTCGACTAAGTGATGTCGATGGTATGGCTAGTTGTAAATCTGGTTGCATTAATGTTGTCAAAGTCTGGCGTCATGGATCTTGGAAATATTGTTCTCCATGCGTTGACTTTTACTATCAAACTCTAATCAATGCCACTTTTATGGTTTTTATGGCGTAGTGCCCTCGGCATATGTTTTCTTGAGCATCTGTTATCCTATATCCGATCTTGAGTTATCTATCTGAAACATATATTGCTATTATTTATTCTAAAATACATTTTCTATTTGGCCTTTTGCATACTTATTGTATCAATCACAATACAAAATCAAAGGGAACGAAATTTTAATTTTTTTTCCTAGGATGGACAAAATGGGGTGTCTAATACATTTTCAGACTCTACAGAATCCCCCACCATTAACCTAGATGACTGAAAATTTGCATATTTATGAAATAAACTACGGGACGTAATCCGTCGGAATCAATTTTCGAATCAAATGACTATCTTCGACGCTGAACGGCATGCATTATCAAGCAAAATAAAACTTTATCCATTAAAAAAGTAGAAAAAGTAGTAGTAACATTATAGCAACAACTTAGAAATAAAGTAACAACCTAGCTTTTTAAGGGTTTTAGTTTTTCTGCTTCTGACTGGCTGAAATACTAATTGAAGTATAAAAGCAATGGTTTACTATACCTAATAAATAAATATTCATAAATCCTTCTTAAAGCCCTAAAAAAAGGAAAAATAATTATAATATCCTTTCGAGATCGAAACCACACAATTTGTTCAAAAATCGTTCTTTTAAAATAAACGTATATGAGTGCGGTATATACATGAATCTATTTCGGATGAGTTATTTCAATTTCGAGTCATATAGAATCCGCAGGCACTTAGGTACTTTTAAACCACCTCACAATAAATATTGAAGAGCAAAAAGTGCAATAATTGTTATTGATGTTCCCTAAAACTCGCAATACAGGATCAATTATACTGAAACATCATTTTTTAAACTCTACTCGAGGGATAGGAAATTTAGAAAAATATAAAAAGCATTTTATCTTCCGGAGTAATTTTATGTCGGATTAACTTAGTTATAAAAAAATGTTTTAAAAAGTGGTGTGCAACTTTTTTTGTAGCAGATTTTAGTTTATTGGATTTTGAATTTATGCTACTTTGAAAAAATGCAAGAAAAAAATAGTTTGTTTTGGAGATTTAATAAGATTTTCATGAGAATGTTCATTTATTCTAAGTCAGCTTTAGTTGATATAACCCGAAAACAAGATAAGCGACCTGAAATCACCAATAAACAGCTTATTTTCCCTACTGACTAAAGTATTTGCGTTTAGACTCAATCATATGTTTAAGCTGTTAGTTTGCAGGGAAAGTCATGAAGTTCCGTATTGAAAAATAATGTAATCAATATTTATAGTGCTGTAATTACCTGTTATGTCCTCTTCCCTGCTCCTGAACTTTAAATCCGGGTCGCATGATAAATTCCGTTGCACTGGCGACAAATTAGAAGCTTTATCGCCAAAATGTCAATTTTGCAAAGAATTGAAATCGGAAAGGATATATTTCGAGAGCATTAGAGAAAATTTGACAGAATCTATTTAAAAGCGTTCATGGTAGCATTTGGGGAGTTGTTTCGCGTCGTTGGAGTTGCTTAAAAGATAAATTTCGGGCAGGAAATGAAAAACACTTGAAGAGAATATTTTTATTAAACCACCTATATCCTCCGGAATTTGATGCTGAATCCACATCAGTCGTTAGCTTAACCTGAAAAATAGATGTTTCATGGAAAATTCAAAATTTTTAATCGGATTTGACATCTCCAAAATTGGAAACAGAAATACACATGAGTTCCCTTACTCTAAAACAAATTATGATGTTAAATCTGTTCGGTAGAAAAAGTGCATTTATGATACACTAAAAGCATTTCTAAATATTCCAAATTCTCAAAGTTTTTTAAATCTAAACATCATCAAAATTATATATGAAAATGCACCATTGGACCAGTTTCTCCCTAAATTTACAAATATGTAACTAAATGTGTAATTTTATGGAACTTTCCTAAAAATAAAAATGCATTAAAAGTAAAAGAGAGAGAGAACACAGATTTTAGGTTTTCAAAATCTAACGTTTATTAAAATTTAAAACTTCACTTTTAAAATAATTTTCAAAACATTTTACAACATCTCATTAACTAAAATCAAACATCTTAAATAATAAAAATAAATGGAATGGCCGGTCGTATAGTGGTAAAAAAAAAACGTTAGAATATTAAATTTTAAAGTTAACAATATTAAACTTATTCAATTATTTATCAAAACTAGAATTTGGAATAAAAAGAACATAAGTTAGCCAAAAGGGAAATTTAGAACAAAAGTTAAACTTAACCTCAGGTTCAGGTGACCTAAAATATATAAGTCTAAAGGGGTCTTATTCTATGCTAGTTCAATTAAATTTTAAATAATGCAAAAGTAAATTAGCCTGAAATTTGAAGGAAAAGAATTATATCACCAAGGGTCCAGTAGAAGAACGGCAGAGATCGGCGGGAGGGAGGCAGAATCACCAAACGTGCTGCAGACCCAGGGAAAACCAGAAGAGGAAAATCCATGGCACAGGATCTTATTTCTGTCCAGTAGAAATCTGGAAAAACGATCGCTCCACGAATTCAGACTCCGCCGGAGATTCTCCAAATCAGCCGGACGTCCAGCAATAAACATCATTTCTCCAAGTTGCAGCACCGAACTTCTGACATCAGAACGAAAACCAAAAATATATGTCCGTCTATTGAGCACGGAAATATTGATTCCATTCCTCATGTAAAGAGCTGCACAACTCGGGTAAATAAACAAATTGCCACTTCCTCGGCGGACATCGCATAAATCGCGGAACTTCTTGGATCAACATTTAGCAGACAGGAAACTAATTAGCAAGACTGAAAAGGCAGGAATTCAAAACATCTCCATTCAGTCATGGAAGATGCTACATTTTCAGAGGCTCGTTAAAAATGATTTTTGTTCTCTGGACGTAGACAAAATACCGGTGCATTCCAAAGGAGAATATTTGAAAAAAACTGAACAAATTTCGTTCCATTATGAATCGCGCGCGCGCCGTAGCGCAATTGCCACTTCAAAGTATTACATCTCCATTCTAATCAAAAAAGGGAAGAGTAAGAGAAGAACGAAAAAACGCGCGATTTTACTTATATACTGTCAAACATCGCTGCCACAGATTGTAAACAAAATTATCAATGAACGATAAAATAATTAATGACAGACGATTTTAATATTACGATCAACCAATTAAAAACTCGAAACGTTAAAGAAGAGAAATGGAATTTTAGAGCAGACGAAAATTAAAAAGAAATGAAGTGAAACGATTTGGAAAATACGAATTCGGCAATAATTTAAATATGGACGATTCTGAAATATTTAAAAAGCTGAAAATAGAATAAAACTGTAAAATTGCGATGAATTAACCAATTTTTAACCGAGAGCAATAAATTTGGAATCAAATTAAAGGGAATAAAAAGGGCAATAAATGGAATCACAAATTAGCCAATTTAAATAAATTTAAATTGCTAAAACCTAAAAGGAACGAACTTTCGCCGTTTTTAAAACAAAACCTATGGAATAGAATATATTTGAACAAAGAATATCAAAAACCTAAACAATCGGAAAATGGATAACTAAGAGAATGACTATGTAAATAAGACCCCTGAACACATTTAAACAAATAGCAAAACTCCTAAAATATTAAATATCCAAAAGTATAACCCAACAAATCTATATCACTTATTATCTAAACTCAATCTATAACCAAACCATAGAAATATGTATTCAAAGAATAATATTGGACCAAAAGTAGAAAAAGACCTGTAAGTGAAAATCTTAGTAAATAACTTAACTTCCTCTAGATATAAATGCTAAACCTATACTGGTTATCATCTAAACTTTATCTATAGCCGATCTTGAGAAATAAATATTTTATGTAAAATGAAAATGTTTAAAAGGAAATGGAAAAAGGACTGGTAGTCAAAATCTTAGGTGGACTCATCATTCTTCCTTGTAGTGTACTTCTGAAATCCATGTCAAAATCAAATCACCTTCTTAGCTCCATAGAAAATCATGAGACACAAATGTTTCAAGGAAAATATTTTAGTAAAAGTAATAGTATGGTAAAATTTTTGTTACCAACAACCATTGGCACAGGTACGTAAAATCCATTTAATATCATATATGAAC
>OX578146.1:100816930-100849430 GCA_951213105.1 Amaurobius ferox
TAAATTTATATATATATATATATATATATATATAAATTTATATATATATATATATATATATATATAAATTTATATATATATATATATATATATATATATATATAAATTTATATATATATATATATATATATATATATATATATAAATTTATATATATATATATATATATATATATATATATATATATATATATATATATATATAAATTTATATATATATATATATATATAAATTTATATATATATATGTATATATATATATATATAAATTTATATATATATATATATAAATTTATATATATATATATATATATATATATATATATATATAATATATATATATATATATATATATATATATATATATATATATATATATATATATATATATATATATATAAATTATATATATATATGTATAATATATATATATATATATATATATATATATATATATATATATATATAAATTATATATATATATATATATATATAAATTATATATATATATATATATATATAATTATATATATATATATATGTATAATATATATATATATATATATATATATATATATATATATATATATATATAAATTATATATATATATATAATTATATATATATATATATATATATATATATATATATATATATATATATAAATTATATATATATATATAATTATATATATATATATATATATATATATATATATATATAATTATATATATAGTATATACATATACAGTCCTGTACGTTTGCAACTAAGACAGACATCGGGTCTGTCGCATCACTGAGAATATGATCGACATACTTCAAATGATTGACGACGTTGCAAACTTTTTAACTTTTTTCTAGCAAAAATTAGCATATCCTTAGGACACATACGTTTTGTACTCCTATATCACTTAGTGGTTAGATTGTGGAAAACGTCGTGTCAAGTGCTCAAATTACTTGATGTTTTATAAAGGGTGTACCCTTCTTGTGTCATTCCCCACGATGATTGGGACGTAAAACAAACCTCACCCTTTGAGAAGAAAGATATCCTTGCAAAATTGCAGGCAATGGCCTACACAAACCGATTAAATATGAATAATTTATTCGAAAACATAGAATTAAATTTATTAATAAAAAAAAGAGAATACAAACTTTTGCAGGATGGATAATTAGACCTGGAACCTAGTTATTGATACCACGTGATCAGTAGCTGAACAAACATCCAATCTAAATCATGGACTTGAAAAATATAAATGAAACAGTTTATTTTGCGTGGGGGGGATAGGAAGAAGAGTTATTGATAGAATATCTTCAACCTGATGTCGCGGACTCTGAATTTATTACTTTCTTTCAATGAAATAATAATTTGAAATACCGCATACACACTACCACATCATATTCTGACAGCCGTGGAAGATAATTTGCGATTTGAACGAATAAAGGACAATTGTGACATTGCAAAAGAGGACAGCTTCAACAAGTCTTTTCTTCCTGAAGCATGTGTAACACTATTTTTTTTCTCAAACCGTTTGTACAGATTATTAATATCTAAGATTTTGTTGCGAGAAGGCTAAAATGACGATACAGCAATGCAAAAAGAAGGCAAATCGATTTGGGATAGTTCTGATATCAGATCGTAAATCCAAAGGTTTAATTAAAGTCATTTCACATTAGCTCTCGTGCCTTTCCAGGGAATTGGGATTCATAACTGAGTGAAAAAAGCGGTTCCATGTACAAATGACAAAATCTCCAGATTTATCGCCAAATGTAAAACGATATGTCTGGGAAGGAGACATGTTCCTGGAATGATAATTTTGTAGGTAGTTGAAAATAAAAATCAAAGATTTATGAACTACACAATAAAACTGAAAATTTTTGCTTTCTTCTTCTGCATTTTATACATTTTAAAATACTATTTTCTCTTTTTCACATATATATGTAAGAATTATAGTTTTATTTAAATGTAGTTTATATAGCTAAAATTTTACGATTAATTTTAAATATGTTTTCTGCATAATTAGAAATTATTCTAATTTCTATTTTAGTAGGAGAAATAAAATGTTTAATTTATTGTTATATGCACAAAATATATTATTGTGAAAGAAAAATATTTCATAATCATACATACGTAGATAAATACATAATAGAAGAGTAAAACCATTTCTGATTTTATTGTCACTTTCTGTAATATTAGTGATAAAGTTGAAAATTCTCAGCTTTTTAAAATTTACAGAATCGTCCATATATTTAAATTATCGCCGAACTCGTATATTCCAAATCGTTTCACTTCATTTCTTTTTAATTGTCGTGTGCTTTAAAATTTCTATTCTCTTCTTTAAAATTTTGAGTTTCTGATTGATTGGTCGTAATCATCTCTCATTAATTATTTTATCGTTCATCGATAGTTTTGTTTACGATGTGTGGCAGCGATTTTCGACAGTACATAAATAGATTCGCGCTCTTTTTCATTCTATTCTCTTTTTGTATTAGAACTCAAAGATGTAAGCTGTTAAGCTCTCCTTTGCCGTTAAGCAAGCGTTCTGAAGAACGCACATTTTTATTTCGCGGCCTTTTAACTTTGTTCAATTAATTTTCCTGCGATGGAGGCGTTTAGTCTATACACTCAAGGGCCTTTGAATGAGTTGTATCCTGATGACAGAGACTTGTTTGTGTTTATAAAGCCTGAATGGCTGTTTCGAACTCTTGCCTCTGCAGTCATCTAAGTAGTAATCCACTGTGTTCAGAGCTGTTTACAATGTCTGTCGAGAAACTTTAACCGACCAATTAAGTGTTTGTTCCTCCTTCCTGTGTTGCTCTTACATGAATAATGGAATCGACATTTCGCTAATTTGTTAAAAGGACATATGCTTTGCATTCCAATCTTATGCCTTAAATACTCTGATACGGTTTGGGGAAATTACGTATCTAATTTCGGCATTACAGGACGTCCTGCTGATTTAGAGAATCTCCCTTGGAGTTGGATTTCGTGAAACGGTCGTTTTACCAGATTTCTACTGGATTTAAATGCCATCCTGTGTCATGGAGTTAAAGTGACCCATGTACACAGAGTCCTTCTCTTCCAACAACGAGCCTGGTTGAAGCCCTACATCGACTTCAACACGTGGCAGAACAAGATGACCCAATCAGGTTTGAGAAGCACTTCTTCAAATTGATAAATAATGCAGTATATGGTAAGTCCATGGAGAACCTCCGCAACAGGGTTAAAGTCGATCCGGTCAGTGATGCTCAAAGGGGGGAGAAGTTGGTAGCGGCACCGAGTTTTAAATTTTTAAAATTTTGAATGGATATTTGGTGGGGGTAGAGAGGGTCTTGAGTAGCAAACTATTCAGCAGACTCATCTACGTCGATTTCGCCATTCTGGAGCTGAGCAAACTCCATATGTACTCTTTTCAATATGGCTACATGAAAAAGAAGTACGGGGCAAAGGCTGTGCTACTTTTCACGGACACTGACTCTCTCACTTACGAAGTCGAGTGTTCTGATTTTTATCAAGGCATGCAGCGAAGTAGTCACCTCTTTGTTACTTCTGATTACCCACCGGAACAACCAGCCTACAGTGGTGTCAACAAAAAGAGGATTGTCTGCTGAGAAGATGAATTGAATGCGCAGCCTGGACTTGAGTTTGTGAGACTCAGGTCCAAAATGCACTCCCTATTGGCGACAGGGTGCACAAAAAGGACAGCCAAGAGGGTATCGAAAACGGTCATTGGCAAAGAACTGAAACAAGATATCTACCGAAGCTGTCTGAAAGAGGTGAAAACTGCACGTCACGCTCAGTATCGCATTGGGAGTGAATGTCATCAGTTGTACCCGCTCAAGCAGAGCAAAGTGTCAATCTCTCCCTATGATGATAAACCATACATCATGGACGATGGCGTGCGCATCTACGCCTATGGCCACTGTGAAATTGGTGAAGATTAAAATTTAGAGAAATAATAAAATAAAATAAAAATATGATTTTGAACAATGAAAAAAATATATGTATATATTGAAGAAGTAGAAAAAAAAGATGTGATAATCGTTTTGTGTGTCTTAAAATAACAAGTCCTGAAATTATGGAAAAAGAAAATTTTGAAAAAAAGGAAAAAAGATTTTCGAACATTTAAATTTTCACATACTTGAAACTGAAAAAAAGAACAAATCTTGAAATTAAGGAAAAGAAGCTTTGAAAAAAAAAAGAAAAAAATATTTTTGAACATTTAAATTTTTGCGTACTTGAAACTGAAAAAATAACAAGACCTGAAGTACTGGAAAAGAAGATTTGAAAAATAGATTTTCGAACTTTTAAATTTTCACATACTTGAAACTGAAAAAGAACAAGGCTTAAAATTATGGGAAGGAAATTTCATGAACTTTTTTAATTTTTACTTACATGAGACTGAAAAAAAGACTAAGTCCTGAAGTACTGGAAAAGAAGATTCGGAAAAAAAAAAGAAAGAAAAAAAAGATTATCGAACATTTAAATTTTTACATACTTGAGACTTAAAAGAACAAGTCTTGAAATTATGAAAAAGACGATTCGGAAAAAAAAAGATTATTGAACGTTTAAATATATGCATACTTGAAACTAAAAGAACAAATCTTGCAATTCTGGAAAAGAAGATTTTGTACATGGAAAAAATATTTACGGACTTTTAAAAGTATTATGCATTTAAAAAAAATGTTGCAATCATTTTGCATATTTGAAATTGAAGAAAGAACAAGCTTTGAAATTATGGAAAAGAAAATGTACAAGGTTTGAGGCGGTGTGGTGACACCGGGTGGATGGTGGGGTCAAACCTAAAAAAAAATAAATATTTTTTGAAATTCATTTTGCTAGGAAGAACTTTATGCAAAGAAAATAAAAAATGGTTTGTTGCGGTGAATTGCACCGTGTGGCTGGCGGGCACAAACCTAAAAAAAATATTTTTTCTCATATCTGTATAAAAATAAAAACCTATTTCACGAAAAACAGTTCTGAATTAAAAAAAAAATCAAGAATTTTAAAAATAAGATTTAGAATAAAAAGGATTATAAAAAGATTGTGAATATTGCAAAAATCGCGAATATAAAAAAAGTACTCTTTGCAAAGAACTTTATATCAAAAATCTATGAACATTTATAATTAATAAAAAAATCGTGTGTTTTGAAGAAGTGGAAAATTTACATGGTTTGAGGCGGTGCTTTGCACCGGGTGGATGGTGGGAATAAACCTAAAAAAAAATAAATATTTTTTTTCTATCTGTGTATATTATTTAACAAGTTTCTGATATTTTAATTTTTAATGTATGTTTTTTTTTTGTTTTCAGCAGTTTCGCGTCATGGTAAGTGTAAAATGTAAGTTTTTTTTAATGATGTGTATTAATTACGTTTCCTTCAGGAAAAATCTTCATCGAAAATGTTTAACACACTCCCTCCTCAGTCTTTTACAGAATCCTCGGAACTCAGCGTTGTTGCGTAATCTCTCAAGAAGCGCTATAACCTCCTCGGCCATTTACCAATACCCCCCCCCCCCAAAAGTACCTTATCCCCCCAAAACATCACCCATTCACTCTTCGTCACGGAAATTCTCAAAGTATGTTATCTCATTCCGACATCCGAAATCTCCACACTACAACAGATGAGGAGGCCCTGATCCTCAGATCCGCCGATCCGCATTGCTGGTGAACATAGGTTATCTTACTACTTATGGATACAACTTTAATATTATAGTGACTGGCAACTTTTGCAATTAATTTGCAAATTGCTTAGTATATTGGTATACAGGGTACCAATAGATCGTCATTCTGTAACCTGTATTATGTATTCTGTTCGACATTATTTTAAACCAGACACTTTGCATCAGAATTAACAAATAAAAAACTTAATATGACAAGACTATAATGAAACCAATGACAACATAAGTGGTGTTTGTGATAAAAGATACCGACGTCATTCTCAGGGTATAGAAAATTTTAAATATAGGAGATGTAAGGCTAAACGTTGCAAGCTCTCCCATGTACAAGTCCTGGCCACGCAATCATTTTAACATTACCGACAAAAACAGTCACGATTGGAAAAATACAGTGGTCAGGGGAGTTAGAATTCACCATTGAATTTGTTTCAAATGATGACCTGCTGTTATCTAATTGATACAAATTTCGATTCTTAAAATTTTGATTTCTTAAAAGTCTTCTAACAATTCCACCATCCCTTGAAACAAATCCACCATCAAATTTGTTTCAAATGATTACCTGCTGTTATCCAATTGATACAAATTTCGATTATCAAAATTTTGATTTCTGAAAAGTCTCAATTAAATTATCACCAAAATTAAAATTGTTTCCTCTGCGATTTGAATTATTTGACCTTTGAAACTTGGAGTTGTCGAAATAATTTCCCCGAAAATTTTCAGTATAATTTCTTAAATTATTTTGATTCTGTTATATGAGTTTCTAAACGGTCTCCTAAAGTACCGGAAACCTTTCCTCGTTCTGTAACTAAAGTTTTCATTAAAATTTCTCGTTTCATTTCTTCTAGGGGCAGCTGGAGTTCCTATTTTCTGATACACCTGGCTTCTGTTGCCGAAATTTCTGTATGGAGTTGAAGTACTGAATGATTTTGAAGGTCTTGATTTTTTTCTTGGCTTTATAACATCAAAATCATCTTCCATGTATTTTTCTCTGTCATAATTACTTGTAGAGGGATTATTTATGCTTTCTTCTAAACTTTTGTTACTTCTGTCAAGTGCCTCTCTTAATAAACTATGTCTTTCTTTTCTTTCGGCAGAATTTTCTTCAAATTTCTTCTTCAGGATTTCGTATCCTTTTTTCCTTTTCCTTCAATTTAGTTTTCAAAATTTCAAGTTCTTCTCCATGCTTATTCTTCTTAGACACAGTCAGTGTGACTTCTTCATTTAACATTTCAGAGTTTTCATCCAGAAATCCTTCTTCGAGGATAGTAAGTTCCTTAGCAGCTTCAAAAGTGTGAGGATTAACGATTATGACTGCTTTCTAAATAGGCAATTTTAAACCTTTAATGTATGAGTTTTTGAGAATGGCTGCTCTGAGTGAGTTATCGTTGGAAGTACACATTTCGTCTGGGAAGGCTTGAAAGATTCCGCCTCTATTATAATAGCAAACTGCCTCACAGACTCATTGCATTTTTGTTTAATTTTGACCAAGTTCGCCACTCTTTTGACAACATCATCTTTCCTTACAAAGTTTTCTTTTAATGCGAGACTATTCTCGTTGAAATATTCACTGTTATTGAGTCTAGGAATCCCTTTGATCAATCTCTCCGCTTGATCTTTTAATTTTAACTTTAAGATGAAAATTTTGTCTGCAGAAGACCAATCTGCATGTTTTGCCACCAGTTCGAATTTGTCCAAAAAATCTTGGAACGACTCATTTTGAGCGCTCGAAAAGTCAGGTATAATATTAACAAACTGCAAAGAAACCGTGCTCGTTCTCGTTCTCCTAGCATTTAGATTTCCTGAAGATCTACCCAAATTAGGGGAAAGTCGTGGAGGTGAGTTTGAAGACACACGAGATGACGCTCTGGTTTGAAAAGAAGAGCCAGTGCTTCCAGCAGCAGGTGACGATTTATTATTTCTAGGTATTGTCACTAGCGATGAAGTACTATTTGTGGATACTGGCAAAAAGGAGTTTGACGTTTATTTGTGAGGTAGTATCTATTTGTGAGATGCCAAATCAAATTATGCAATATAATTTTCTGTATAAACAAATGCATAAAAGCATGTGAGGCATACAAACACCTTTTTGTTCAAATTCATTTTTCTCAGAACTGAATGACTGTGATCCCATTGAAGAAGATTTCTTACTAACTTGTAAGAAGCGTATTTGTGAAAAATGCCTTTATTTGTGAGGCTGCTGACTACCAAATGGAGCGCATAAACACTTTATAATGTCCAGTTTTTTATTATGGTAATACTGAATCAGTTTCTACAAACATTTTATTTGTGAGGTGCCAGACACGAAGTACGTGATTTGTGGCATAAGAATTACCAAGATAAATAAATACATATGCCACATAAATTGATGATAGAGAATCATAGTGTCCATTAGCATAAAAAATTGTTAAGGGAATATTCAATAGTATGCAAAGATTATAAACAGTTATAGGAGTGTTTATTTTTGTCAAATTAATTATTTGTAACATTATAATTTGTAAATATAAATTCACTTACTTCGAATTTAATATATGCAAAAAAAGACACAATCTCAGAGATAAAATATTCAAACACTATTTCATAGTATCTAGCTGTCTTATCAATTTATTTTTTTTAATTTCCACACAAATTCCACAAAACCGAATTAAACAAGTTACTCTGAAATTAAATAAAGTGCACAATCTACTGATGTCGCTCAGAAAATTTTACGGCACCACTGTCACGCCTGTAGTGAACGGTACCACAGCCGTACGCAAAAAATTCATTCATACAGATACTTACCAACTTTCTAATGCGTTGTGAAATTAAGAAGATACGCTTCAATGCAACGGCAATAAACCAAGACATTTCTGTCCAAAGAGAATTCATTCTTTAGATGGACAGCAAGCAGATATAATAATAAATACAAACCAGTGTGGAAACTATGTTGTTGTTGCTGTTGAGACCCAGACCGTCAGACCTGCCAGAAAGGTGTAAGGTAACAGTTTGGACGGCCGGGAAGTGCCACCCAATTTGGACCGGAACCCAGTGGGGCAGGCATCCACAGGGACCGTACCCTCCTTCCCCTGCCACCAACCTCTCGGAAGGACTTACGGACCCACATGTTTAACGTGATCGTACTCCGTGTGAACACGGCGGCAGTTTTGGCAGTGGCTGGAATTGAACCCGGGCCTACAGAGTGCAACTCCAGCGCGTTAACCAATGGGCTACCGCGCCCCAGTGTGGAAACTATGTGTAAAACATGACCAAAATATTATCATTTAACTTCAATTTATTAAGTGGGAAATATATAATTATAAACAAATCAAATAACTTCATATTAATATGGTAGGCTATTAAGGAAATTTTATATTTCTTCTTAAAAATACTTCACGAGTTCTTCAAATATTCTAACATAAGATATGAGTGACTATATTTACACAGAAGATTTCTACCAAGGCACAGCCATTAAGTGGCTCACAGTTCTTACATATGACGAAATACCTTATTTTACCCAAAGTTTGATCGTCATGAAATTAAATGTCCCGGAAGCTTAAAGGAATGGGTCCAAATCAATTGACCGTTAATTTAGTTGACGCCATACACACGGTCCGTTGGACAAAAAGTTCTATTTTCCACCTCAGAAGAACATTCAGTCGAAGACTTAAACCGGTAGCAAGGGATTTCATTTCCTGAAAAACAAAGGATAAATATAGAAAATGATTCAAGGAAATATTCTATCAGGAGATGATCTCTGGATTATCCCCAAGATAATCAAGTCAGGGGATCAAGGGAATCCAGTCAGGCTAGACTAACGTCCAAATATCCTTTTCTTTGTTTCATTCGATTTTTCATGCCGACCTCCGGCATCCTCAATGTGCGATTTCAGCCAAGAAAGAGAGCCCTCGTCCAACGATAATATACCCTTTCGAAAACTTCTCCGATTAGCCAATTCAAGGCGCAAATTTCGACGTTTTCTCCCCTCCAAGAACACACGTCACACCGAGACGGAACGATGCGACAGAAAAATGAACAACACAATTAACAAATGTTCTCTCTCAGAACAAAAAACGCGAATCCCATGTAAGTCTACCAGGAAAAAATTCAAACATTAAAATGGCTTCGAAGAAGCTTTTCGAGCCTCGCAATATAAAGTGTCGACTCGATAATAGTTTATACTCATTAAATAAAACAGTGATAAGAACACTATTCCACTTCTCTATCGAGTTAAAATTCATGAAATATCCAAATCTTTTACATATTTTAACTCTAATCATGTTCATTTTTTCACAAGTCAGGATCATTTTTACACGATAATTAAAATTTTGAATTGAACTTTGTTAACAGTTTCATTTTTTCCCTCCAAAAAACTACCTTTCTATCGAGCATTGTCTGTCCTTCCTTTTCGCTTGGAAATATCTGCTTTAATTTTCCATTCCGGTGTGTTTCGTTCAGTTATTTTTTCAATTATTTGCCATCTTTTTTCGGATTTTAATTATTTTTCTGCGTATTTATGTAATAGTGTTACCTTATATAACCTCCGTAACCAACTGGTTTTTACTTTCCTTATATAAAATAATGTAGAATAAGGAAAGTATCGTGACGGAGTCGAAAATTCGAATTCGAGTGTTCGACGGGAGAGCACGTTTCAAGCATCCCTGACCACGAATCGAACATTTTTTAAATACTGCCTGTGTGTGAATGTTTGTGTGTGTGTGTGTGTGTGTGTGTGTGTGCGTGTGTGTGTGCGTGTGTGTGTCAGTGAGCCTCTGGAGACGATAACTGACGAACGAATGGACCGATTCGAACCAAATTTGCTACAAAAATCAAAATCCGTAAACCCTGGAAGCCTATTGTTTTTATACGTAATCGAATGCTCAGAACCCCCCTAAATTTTCGAATGAAATTTTGAAAAAATCGTCAAAAAATCAAAACCACTAATAAAGTTATTCAAATAGACATTTCTTGTGTAATTTTTCATTAAAAAACGATTGGCATAAATTTTAAAACGTTAACATGAACCGTTCTCGAGATATTGTACATTTTTCAAAAAAATTATCAAAAAGTCATATAAAATAAAAAAAAATATTGCCTATTGAGAAACATGTTCACTTTTCATATGTTATACCATGCGATAAATTGAGTGACATCATTCTCGTGGATCTAGCTCGTTCCATTCATGAAAAAAGATACTTTGAATAATACTTTTGTATTTGAACGCCAATAGTCATTTATCTGCTGTAAGAATAACTCATTTCTTAGTGCATAACGCTTGTCGAGATTTGGGCGACGAATTTGGCGGAATGTCGCCAACTTGGCGACTTTATTGAAATGTTGCCAAATTAACGAAAATCTCGCAAAATGGATAAAAATGACGCTAAATCAATGAAAATGTCGACTAATTGTCGAAAATTCAATATCTTGGAAAGAATATTAGTATCTACTATAAGAAAAACCTATTTTTTTTACTGTAGAAGTAGTAAATTCATTACATTATATAAGGAAAGTCATGTGTTGCCCACATCAGATTTTTTAAAATTTGACAAGATAAATTTTTCTATGTTTTCCTTTAAGAGTAGCAGTGACAAATCACTCAACACCACTAGTATAAAAATTCTAACTTCAGTAGTCGGCTTTAGTGTTCAGGTGCAAATGTAGAAATTTCACAGAAAATCAAAATGTGTCTTTGTTGCATCGGTACTAACAATTGACTGAGGTAGATATACAAGAAATTAATAATGCTTCGTCTCATAACTCCGACCTGCAAAAATATAAAAAGCAGCGTTCTACTTACTGCTTTTAGTTTCTGTGATACAAGAAGGTGAAATATTTTTAGGCTAGTGTAAAATATGTCTTCAACATTATACGTTCAACGTTGAAACCGAACTTGGCTGTTGTTTGGCCTTAAACCCTTTCCCTTGTATAAGTTGTTTCGCCTTTTGATAGATCAAAAGTATAAACCCTTCTACATGTTTTAAACTGTCATTAAATGAAGCAGCACCAAGTTTAGCCGGATATATTAATACATGACTTTGATAGGATACTTTGGACAGTGATTTTGGTAAACTATCGCAAACTTGGCTCCTTTTAAGTAATTATTGGGAAATACAAGAGTTTAAGCCAGAAGCAATATTTTGCGAATTTTTAACACTTTAAAACAAAGTTGAAAAGTGTTTATGACTTTGTTCATTCTGTCTGTCTGTTCGTTAGCACGATAACTACCGTAAAAATGACTTTATCAAAATGAAATTTTAGTGTGTTGTTCAGACGGTCTGTAGGACCTATGGGAATAAAAATAAATAATATCACCCAATTAGTTTTTTATTGAATCCGGGTTGAAAAAATGAAATACATTGAACGCTATGGGACCTAATTTATCAAACATTTTTTAAGTAAATTTAAAATTTACGAATTGCTTCGAAATTTTTAGGAAATATTCACATTATCCCATAGAATACATAAAAAAAATCAGTAAAATATGTTAAATAGTTTTTTAATTAAAAATTATTTAATATAGTAAAAATAACAAACTCAATTAAATTCTGACTTTTGGGATATCTTCCAGAAAGAAAAAAGAGATATATTATATAATAAATATCTTTCCAGGAGATTAATCACTTTGCATATGGGAGAGGCTTCACATTTTAAAAGAAATTTGGTAGATAACAATTTTTCATTTTTTTTTAATTTTATATAACTCTTCATGATATACTTATTTGATGGCATTTTTAATGCACTTTCCTACGTCCTAGAGAGTTAAAATTTGGTACACAGCTTAAATTTGTTGAACATTTTATTCGACAAAAAGTTGATGGATCTTTAAATATAGATCATACATTTTTTTCGAAATGGCCTGAAAATAATCCCCGTTCACTTCTATAAATTATTGTTGTAATATTGTTAAAAATTCTGATGTGGACAGCACATGTCTTTCCCTGCAGGCTCATATTCGTTCTCTTTATTTCTTCAATAATAATTTGAGTTTATCTGCACAAAATAACAACCATAAGTATTTTAAATGACATTGAATTTACACGTTAAACTTAAATTTGGTTCTCATTTGATAGCTGGACTTATTGTCAAAGGTGGCGTAGCGAAAAAACTGGAATATCTCAGGAACGGCTAGTCCTAGAGTAATGGGGTTAGTCTTATTCTTTTTGTTGTCAAAAATCACGTATAAAATAGGAATTTAATTGATATAATTGAGCACACGTAGTCTTTTATTTTTATATATAACGATTTTTGCGGGCCATTTCGCAAAAATAGCCCGTTCCTTTTTCCCGAATCGTACTAGAATAACCTACAAATGATTTATATACACAATTTTGTTAAATTTGGTATATAAATCACTTGTAGGTTATTGAAATATTATACACCAAATTTTGTTAAATTTGTTCCATTAGTTTTTAGCTAGAGTGAATAAAGGCAATTTCTGCGGCCATTTCGCAAAGAAGGCAGATTCTTTTATTACGAATCGTACTATAATCTAATGAACATCAGGATTTCCCACAAAAAACATACCTACCAAATTGTATGAAATTCGGTCCATTAGTTTTTCAATTAGAGTGGATGTAATATCCACACAGACACACAGAAACATACACAGATACACCCTTACACACACAGACGTCTTCCTAAAAATAGGTTTTTCGTGTTCTAGAAGTCCCAAAACGTGTAGATCCTTTGAAAATTCGAGTTCCGATCTTCGGCACGATTCTAATACTTTGAGTACATACACATACACACATATATTATCTGTGTATATGTGTATTATCTGTGTATCTAAATTCGTGCCTTTGCAATTACAATAGTTGTGATTTTAAATGATCCCTAATCTTTTATTATTTCTTCAACGAAGCCTAATTTTAACATATGCAGAATGCAAATATCTCAAGCGATTGTAAGATGAATTACATAAGAATTGCTGAATTTTTTCATACAAAATTATTTAGCTCTGGAGTCTGGAATACAAGTTATATGAATGAAATATTCATTGATTTTGCATAAAGACTCAGATGATTTATATTTCGATACAGTTTTAAATATTTAAGTATAATAAATTACTGTAGTACTGTGATAATGTAAAAGATATCACCACTGAATGTATCACATTTTAGAAATTTTTGAATGAAATTACATTTCAGTTGTGAAAGTGTTTCATAATCAATGCTTATGCATGATTGATCTTTCTTGTTTTCTTTAACTTTTTTAAACCCTTTCCCTTGTATAAGTTGTTTCACCTTTTGATAGATCAAAAGTAAAAACCCTTCTACATGTTTTAAACTGTCATTAAATGAAACAGAACCAAGTTTAGCCGGATATATTAATACATGACCTTGATGGGATACTTTGGACAGTAATTTTGGTAAAATATCGCAAACTTGGCTACCTTTAAGAATTTTTGGGAAATACAAGAGTTTAAGCCTGAAGCAATATTTTGCGAATTTTTTTCTTTAACGGGTTCATGCAGTTTGGTTTATTTCAGTTTCAAATTTTTGTATTTTGATAATGCGATGTTTTTGCTTATTTGAACTCGTTGACTTTACATTACTATTTCATTGTAACTGTTATTACTTATATTTAGTTCCTATAAACGCTTAATTCTTGAAAAAAATTCATGCTCAAGAACTTTGAATTTATTTTTGTATCTTGAAGCTCCACTTCACAATCTCCTCCTCCTCTTTAATCCAGACCACCTTACGTACCCGAAGGTGTAAGGTACATGTTTGGACGGCCGGAAAGTGCTACCCAATTTAGACCGGAACCCAGTGGTGTCCGATACATCAGTAGTATCCACATAGTCCATATCCTCCTTCCCCTATCACCAAACTCTCGGAAGGACTTACGGACCCACATATTTAACGTGCCCGTATTTTGCGTGAACACGAAAATAGTTTGGGAAGAGCTTGGAATCGAATTTGGGTCTTAGAGCGCAATCCCCGTGCTTTAACTACTGGGCTGTCCCACTCCCAAATTTGATAAACTTTTTTTTTCGCAACCCAGCTCTCGCAACTTCCCAAAAGTTTAGAGCCTGAAACGCACGGGAGGGAAAATACTTCCCAACACGAGGGAGGTCCTAACCAAGCCAGACCCGTCGAAAAAGGAGGGAAGGTCAACAAAGCCCATATTTTACAATTTGGATGATACATAATTTTTCCGATAAGTTTCGGTTTTCAAATAATTTGAATTTTTACTTGGCGACTTGGCTCATTTTAAACAGCACCAACATCGCTAAAATCGAAAACGGAAATATAACAAAAGGAAAATTACAAGAGAAAAATCCATAAGTCTGCAAGGAAAGCCATAGAAAACTTTTTTGTTATATGTTAAATGATTTTTCCTTCAAAATCTAGCTTTCAGTAAAAACAATATTACTTTTATTTATAAATTAATTCTAAAACCCACAACCCAATGCTATTGAAAATTATACATTAAACATTAAATCATATTAAGATTTTCAAAAAGTATCAACGATAATAGATGCATTGAATCACATAAACTCCGATAAAGTAAGATTTACTTCCATTCCGAATCAAATAACCCCGAATCTATCACATTAATCTTCAGTATTTAATTAACGTATCGGAATCAAACTAAATATAATTAATCCTCAGTAGAAAAGTAGAATTTATTTTCACCGATAACCCCGAAAATTTCCTTCCGAAAGTGGAGTTGGAAAATAAATGGGAAATATGCAGGGTAAGGAATAGTAATAACTGAATGTTGGATGATAACAAATTTAGATATTTTTACGTTTTAATCTTACACTGAATAAGTAAGCTGATTATTTGAGTAGTTTTCAATGATATTAAATAGCATCCAATGTGCGTAAGAAACAATCTTTTTCTTTGACATATAATTTCCAGAAAAAAAAATCTGATTTGGGCAGCACATGACCTTCCCTGTCGACTTATATCCACGTTCCCTTTATTTCAATTAAATTTAATTCACTTTTAATTCAATTTGCGTTCTCATTTGGTAACTGGACTTATCTTCAAAGGTGGCGTAGAGAAAATTTGAAAAAACTAAACTAACTCAAGAACGGCTAGTCCTAGTGTAATGGGGTTGATCTTAATTCTTTTCTTCGTTAAAAATTACGTATAAAACAAGCATTTAATAGATATAGTTAAGCTTACTTAATTTTTATTTTAGATTTTGATGATTTTTGCGGGCCATTTTGCAAAAAAGAGCAGGTTATTTTTTTCCAAATCGTAACAAAATCTAATCAGCACTAGGGTAACCCACAAGCTACTTATCTACCAAATTTTGTAAAATTCGGTAGATTAGTTTTTCAAATAGAGTGGATACATGCAAATTTTGAGGGGCTGTTTCCCAAAACAAGGCGGGTTCTTTTATCCCTAATCGTACTAAAAACTAATCAGTACCAGGGTCACACCCATGTGACTTACCTACCAAGTTTTATGAAATTCGATACAGTAGTTTTTGATTTAGAGTGGATACATACATTGCAAAGACACAGACATACAGACAGCACACAGGCACACACACACACACATACGTCACGTTAAAAATACTTTTTTCGTGTTCTAGAGGTCTCGAAACGTGTACATCCGTCGAAAACTCGAGTTGCGATTTTCGGCATGATTCCCATACGTTCCCTATACATTACCTTGTATTGCAGGGAAAGTAAAAAATAAAACAATCACATACTTAATATTAGGCTGGGTCAATTTTTATTATATTTTGTACTCGAAATCGCCTGTGGTTTAAAAGTTGTGTATTGATATCAAATGTCTGCAAATAAAAGTTCATTAAAACATATTAGCCCTCTCCCTCTCCCGCCAGTCCCTTGAAATTTCGCTAAAAGTATAATGTACAAATTTTTTTTCTTTTTGCTTATGAGAATTTGTAATCATCTATATTGGAAATGGTTGCATAATAAGACCTTTCGTATGTGAAAAAAATATTTTGATATCGTATAATATTTAAGCCCCCGCCAGGCATTTGAATATTGCATAATTTGCTATTTTTTGAAATTTTAACAGTTTGTTGTAGTTGTATAGGACCCGCACTACTTATACGCTGATATTAGAAAGTATAACCTGTATTAGTACATTACATGTTTAAATTGGAAATATTAATAAACCCGTAATTGATTTCAATATATGCCAGAATGAAAGCACTAAAATTATATGGGAATATATATATCCCGTACTACTTTTATTGCGGCACATATAGACAATATGTCAGTGTGTTAGCAGAAGATTACCCGTATTACAACATGAATCTTTATACCAGAAGGTCGTAATTGATTCCAATATATGCCAATATATATCAAAATATATGCCAATATACCTGTACTACTTATATTCTCGTAGATTAGAAGATATACCGGTGCATTTGATGAAGATTACTCGTACAATGTGCAATATATGAGTTTCAACAATTTTGTCATAATAAACCAATGGCATAATAACTTCAAAATATCAATAATCCCTGAATCAATAATCTCCGAAAATATCAATAATAATGTTTAAACCTGAAGACCGCAATTGATATTATCCAGTCAAAAATGCAATGGCAATGTAATTTATTTTATAAACATATCTTTATTATTCAAATCGGAAAAGATTTAATAAAAACTGTATGCCGCATAATACATTGGATTTACATCCGCTGCTGAACGACATGATATCATTTGCTTCAAATAAATTGATAGAAATCATATCGTCTGAATAATAATATCTCCATGGAAGGTTTGGCGACATTTTCGTCAATTTAGCGACAATTTAAAAAATCGCCAAATTTATTGAGAAGTGGGACTGTAGAAGTGATTTTGCGACAAAATGACGGGACATCATCACAATACTGTTCCCTGACCAAACACAATTAATTTCATTTATTAAGCGCAATTTTATCAATTTCATTATATTTTTATGGATTTACAAACATTTTTATCAATTTGGTGACATTTTAAAAATTCGCTAAATGTGTTACTATGTAGGATGGATGGACTGACCGACAAATACTACCGAAACTTCATTTCAGTTCTCTTTTCTAAAACAACAAATCTAATTTCATTGATTTGCGTTGTTTTTATCAATTTGGCGACATTTCCGTCAATTTAGCAATGTTTAAGAAAAGTTGCCAAGATAGCGATATCCCGCTAAATTCGTATATCTGAATTTGCAGATCTGAAGAGTAAAATATCCTGTTCCTGTTTGTGTATACTAAATAAAAACAGTAAAATTGTATTAGAAGATATACCCGTTCTACTCTTTTTCTGTTTCAACAATCGGATAAATGAATTTATTGGGTAAACACAATATATGAGTTTATTAGCTAAACACAATATATAGGCTTGAAAACTCTTTCCCAAAATAAATGAAAGTGATGTATGCAGTTCGTAATTAATATAATTAAAAGAAAGATCAAACCGCTAATTTATGAAATACATTTTTATATCCATTTGTTTATTATTCAAATCGAAAAAATAATAAAAAAAAATCAACAAACAGATTTCATTTAATTGCGTTGCTGAGCAACATAATATAAGATAGAATCTTTCTCATAAAATACAAAATTAAATAACCATTTTGATTTCTTTATACTTTTCTTCTTTGAGTTTTCATCTTTGATTGTGAAAAATAAACCATGGAAATAGATTTGCCATTTAAATTCATGTTTCAAACAATTCATGCTTTCAGATAGTGACTAATTAACGCAAATATCTTCCACCAACCTCAGAGATAAAGTTTTAATTCGCTTTCACGTTTGACACAAACGATTTTCAACTATTTCGTTTGGATAAACAACGGAGTTAGAGAGTAGAACTCTTAGGAAAAAGTTTCGTGTTTCATTAATATCTGGACAACCCCTGACCTTAGAAACCTTTGACTGAATTTATGTGGTCTATTTGAAGGTTATTCACAAAATTCCATTAAATTCGGTTCAGACCTTCTCTCGTGATGATGAGACAAACGAAAATTTTGTTGTTTACTAATATCTCGAGAACCACTATTCGTAGAAACTCAAAACATGGACTAAATTTTAAGTGGGGCTATTTCCAGGCTACCCACAAAATTTCATCAGATTCGGTTTAGCTGTTCTCTCGTGATTATGGGACAAACAGACAAACAGATAGATTTGCAATTTTATGTATATAGATTTTTTCACTGTGAAAGAAGTAGGTTCATTGTTTTATAAGGAAAGTCACCTGCTGCCCACATCAGATTTTTACCAGAATACCAGAAGGAAAGGGGGTTCGTAACACCTATAAAACAGTTGTATTCACCTAAATTTCAAAAATATTTCGTTTCAGAAATGCTTAGGTTTCCTTCTGTAATGCGTGTAAACAATCTAAGAGATTAATGCCAAATGAACGGTGGTATTGTTACTGTTGGAAACGCGAAATATTTCCTTTGGTACCTCCTCTTTCGTCTGTCCAGGTCAGGTGAAGAAAATACCGTCCATGACGTCACATGACATGAGGATGACGTGAGTTCAGGGTTGTCAGGATTTCTCAGTTAGAAGAAGGTTTTCCAGATTTGGTGATTTATAGCCAATTTGGCGAGATTTGGTAGCTGCTGTTCTGCGAAATTACTTTCGTCAACATTCTGTGAATAATATTGCCAATTCTGCGAAATCAGTAGAGCATATAAGTGCTGTTTGATTGTATATTGGTACTGTTTACTTTGTGCTTGTGAGTAAACGTAAATTATCCAGAAATTTGGACTCGTTCTTGTATCCTGCGTATACACTCACGATCCCAGAGGATAGGTTCGTAACAATATAGCTTGAGTAACGTTGCACTGCTTTTATGATTTTATTTAAACAGCAATTTGCGTTGTAATTTCTTTATATATATTAATATAATCTTCCTCGATCAATTCGAATTACATATTATTTCTTTAAAAAAATGGTCCTTGTTTAAAAAAAAAGCTGTTATCTGTAATGATAAGTTGTGACATAATAAAAATTTTAACACGTGTACTTAAGAACTAAAAAAATCTAACATAAAGCTTCGAAAAAAAAATTAATTCTTTACAAAGAAAACTGTAAAACTTCTCAGGTAGAAAAACGTTTACATTTTAACGACTGTTAAAAAGAATAATGACAGTTACTTTTATACATATTTCAGATAAAAAAAGCTAACGATTATTTTTAATGTATGTATGTTTGCCACTGCATTAAGCCCATTAGTTATTAGTAAAGTGTATTTTTTGTTTTATCTGTTTTTGCTCTCACCGAAAATTACTTTCATTCTTGATGAGATCATTTAGTATCAATAGCAGTATTTTACGTAAATTATCGCTTTCTTTGAATGATAATATTGATGAAAATGCTGCTAAATAGTTTCAGTAAATTTATGAGTTATTAACATTCTAGCGCTGAAGAAGATTCACCATTTTTTGGAACTAAAACTTGCCATATTTAGTTACGTAAATTATTACGTAAATTAACACCTTGTGAAAATTTCTGAAACTACTAGCCCTAAAAACCCTTACATGGATTTAGAGAATTTTATGTACTGGTATTTAAATCTGTCAGGGAGAGAAAAACTAACATGTTTAACAAAAATTTAAATCATAAATTGTTTAAAGTTTTTTTTTGTTTGATAGTGTTAGCTTCGTATATGAAACAGTTGTCTTAAACGAAAAATTACTTTGGATTGGTTCTGTGTCGTGGCCAATATTATAAAGTGCACAAATTCCTTCAAGATCAGCTTCTGGAAGGTTTAACAAGACTTTTCGAAAATCAAAGAACATTCACTTCGCCATCTAGTGAGGGAGGTGTCGAAGGTCCAGCTTCGTTAGGTCTGTCTCATGGTCGATACTTTAATTTAACGTAGATTTAGCCATCTCGGGCATTAGGAAGACTTCTGGGGTGTGTGAAAATCTTTCTTGAAAAGAAAGAAATTCCCCCTATCCCCAGGGCAGAAATTGACAATCCAGCTTCTTTAGTTTCTACCACATGGTCTACGACTGTGCAAATATTCAACTCTCTGGCTTACCGTTTCTGGAGCGTTTGGAAAAGCATTTGAAAACATCCTGATATTTTTTCCAGCGAATTAAAATCCAAACTCATTAGTTTCTGCCCTATAATCAATACTATAACTGTGCAAAGATTGATTCTTTTAGATAAGTGTGTAAAGATTTATTCTTCTAGATTAGTGTACAAAGCTATTTTAAATGTTTTTACTTACTGCATGGAGATAGATTATTTATCTTGGATGAACTGTGTTGGAATATGCCAAACATTATAAATTGACCAAACAACAATATTTTCAAATAGTTATCACACACTGATTCATAGTAGGAGAAGTGCTTGTTACAAAATCTATTGATGATTTAAAGGAAGTTTTAGATAAAGTAATACCTGATTTTCTCTGACGAATAATAACAAGAAAGATCAATCATGCTTAAAGCATTGATTATGAAACACTTTCCAACTTCAATGCAATTTTATTCAAACAAGTCTAAAATGCAATACATTCCTCGGTAATATTTTAAAACTTATCACAATACTACATTAATTTATTATATTAAAACTTAAACCTTCATCGAAAAAAATGAACTTCATTCAAATGACGGCATTGAAATATAAATTGCCTGGTTTAAACATCTCTGAAATGAGATACATTCCTCGGTAATAATTTTAGAATTATCATAATACTACGATAATTTATTATATTTGAAAACTTCATCGAAAACAACTAAAATTCATTCAAATGACGTCATAAAAAAATAACACGCTTGGATCTCTCTATAAAGGCAGCATTTCATTCATAACATTTTCCCATTCATTTCATTCATCGCAGTACTATAATAATTTATTTTATTTAAAAATTAAGACCACGGATCTACAAGTAATTAAACTCTATGCTTAAAACTTCATCGAAAAAAATCGTCCTTCTCTTTGTAAAATCCATGAATATTTTATTCATATCAGATATGCAGACTCCATGGGCTGAATAACTTTGTGTTAAAGAAATACAGCAATTCTAATACAACTCATTCTACATATTTTGCTGTTTACATTTTACATAAGTGCAAAATAGGCTTTGTTGTAGAAATAATCAAATTTGGATGATCAGTTATACTCAAATATATTGTAATTGGGTTGTTTCAGTATGTAGATGCACAGAATTTAAGCAAAAATAAAGTGGTTTTAGGACGGATACAACACTCAATATGAATTAAAAAGAACTTAAAAAATCACGATTTTGAGACACGATGGATGCCATATATCATTTTGAAATGGGTCATGTGATCTTTTCATATCATGGTCACGCGATCGCTTCATATAAGAGGTGTAATTATTATTTTAATTCTTATTTAAAAAACTACTGAATATATTTCGCTGAATTTTTTTTATATATTTTTTGGAACAGTTTTTTTCAACCCAGGTTCAATCCAAAACTAATTGGGTGATACTATTCATTTATATTCCCATAGGTCCTATAGACCGTCTGAAAAACATACTAAAATTTCATTTTGATTAAGTCATTTTTACGGTGATTATCGTGCTAACGGACAGACAGACAGAATGAATGAACAAAGTCATAAACACTTTTTAACTTTGTTGTAAAGTGTTAATAAAATAGTAAAACGTAGCAGCTTTAATTGCTGAATGAATAAATGTGAGTGAATTTATCCCACATTTGTCCATATAAAAAACATAAAAGACATTTGTTAAAGATATTTGCAAGACTCGCTAAGCACATGCAAACAACTAAAACTATGGGTGAAAATATGTGTGCCTATATTTCTCCTCTTAGAATGGTATGTAAATGTTTCTTTTGCCTCATAATAAATGTAAATAATACTGTAAATATATACGTTTGCTCAATTGAGAGAGAGTCGGAAGGACAGCACGAAGATCTGTATTTCGAGTCCTGCCTGGGATAGTATATCTTTACAATGATTCCGGGCACATCAACCCAGCAGATTAATGGAAAGATATCGAGAGTCTTTTACTTCTTCGACCCAGACTGTTCGACCTACCAGAAAGGTATAAGGTATCTATTTGGACAGCCGAGAAGTTCCACCAAATTTAGACCGGAACCCAGTGGGGAAGGCATCCACAGGAACCGTATCCTCCTTCCCTTACCACCAACCTCTCGGAAGGACTTACCGACCCACATGTTTAACGTGATCGTACTCCGTGTGAACACGACGACAGTTTTGGTAGTGGCGTGAATCGAACCCGGGCAATGATGTTACGACTAACACGGAGAACTCTAACACGGATTTAATAGACTTTGGGATATTGAACTGGAATCGGGAGGCCAACGACTACGGTAGAAGCTAACCTAGAGGATAAAAATAGCATTAGAAGTCTGTCCTGAGATAAAAGTAGCAGGAATCAGATTGTCAAGTTTCACGCAATCTTAGGGGGATGAGAATGTAGAATCCACTTCAACGAGAAGAGCTTCCAATCCAGTCACGTTTGAGACATTAAGGTTTTTTTAAGTTGTTTAAAGCAGCTTCTTTATTGACCAAATTTGTACAGTTGGTAAGTTTGCTTGACACAATCCAGAAGTTCTTTGGTTTAATTCGTGGTCCCGGCTCATTAAAAATGTTTACAAAATATTTTTATAATGTAAATAATCATTAATTGCTATTTCAAATACCTGTAGTATATTTTAAACGATATTTCTTATTTTGAAGTTTAAAAATTCGTAGCCGAAGATCTTATCAAACAATTTGTATATTTCAATCACATTTTGTGTCACGAAAAGGATTTCCAATTATTTATCATTTTATAATAAGGAAGTAGAAATCAGCATTAATTTTAGGTTAGCAAAAACATATTTAAAAGCAGAAACAATTTTAATAGGTGATATGGAAGTACAAATAAATTAACTTTCCCAAAGTCTAGAGTAAGGAACAGCTTCAAACATGTGTTGACAACTTTTAAAAAAATCGCTGTCACAAAATACAACAGTTTGTTTCTATGGGTTTCAATTTGACTATTTAATTGGTGTTAAAAAATCATATTTAATTCAAACATGGGCCATTTCCTTTCAGAAATGGGGATACGATGGAGTGAGATGTAATAAGTGAATGAAAACCAGACAATGGAATAACCTTTTAGCTAAAAATGTTCAAATTAAACTGGATTGATCCGGTAATTTGAATTTAAAACAACGCATTTGAATGTTTAGAAATAGACACTAAAATTCCCTATGCTGTTAACTGCATATTATAATTCCATTAAGATATCAATGGTTAGAAATATACATCTTATCAGTATAAGGAAGAGTGGAGCTAGTTGTCCCATGGATTAGTTGTCACAACACTTATTTCTCGGCTGCTAGATGGTGTACACTATCGTATTTCATGTGATTAAAGTGCGACAACATTGCTATTTGTTGGACTTTGTGATATTCAAATGGTAGGTTTTGAATAAGTGCTATATACCAAAAGAAATAAACGTCAAATAGAGGCCTGATTCATAAAAAAAATAAGTTTATTCGAACAATTGTTGGCGCCAGACTTGACGTTAAATGCCATGTGTTTTATGATCAGGCAATAAAAATCGTACAGCGATTTATAATTCTACAGAGATGTGCCCCACACGAAGAGTCAAGTGATGTTTTGGACCTGAGGCCGTGAAATTTGGCGACCAATTAAGAATCGCCAAGACCGCAGTCTCTAGGCAGTTTGTCAATACACCAAGCCACTCACACAAGCCTGCTAGCCAATGGGAAGTATTTTTGCAAGCAAAACTAGTGCAGCCAAAATTTAGATGCAGAAGAGCAAACAAGGCTTGTGAAATGAAGTGACAGGAGTCCAAAAAGACTTAAGGGTGAACGTCAGTAAATCTTCTGCCCTATCCGCGCTTTGTTACTTTCGCGGCACACGTTTTTCACGAAATTCTGCTCAAACAGTTGCGAAATATTTTCTGAAAGATAAGATGCAATGTTTAGATTATATTAAGACTAAATTTAATACTCAATAAAACGTAGAATGTATTTTTATTTTATTCCAAAATATTTTTGGTGCTGCCATCTGTTGTCGTAATTTAATTCATACCGGTTATTTTTATTGTTTAATGATCATTTTTAAATATATATTCCTTCTAATACAGTATTAAATACAACAACAGATCATATATAATAATGCCACAATCACGGAAAGGTAATTTCTCATTCTATAAATTTGATAAGGGAATCTTAATGTACATGACTTAGGATTGCAGCTTTGTCTTCAAGTTCCTTTGTCTTCAAGTCCAAGTTCAATTACGTTTCCGTGATTGTGGCCTTATTATATATGATCTGTTGTTGTATTTAATAGCGTATTAGAAGGAATATACATTTAAAAATGTTCATTAAAAAATAAAAATAATCGGTATGAATTAAATTACGACAACAGATGGCAGCACCAAAAATATTTTGAATTAAAATAAAAAATATATTCTATATTTTATTGGGTATTCAATTTAGTTTTAATATAATCTAAGTATTGTATTTTATCTATCAGAAAATATTTCGCAACTGTTTGAGCAGAATTTTGGCGAAAAACGTGTGCCGCGAAAGTTAACAAAGAGCGGATAGGGCGGAAGATATACTGCCACTCACCCCTAAGTGTTTATGTATACAAAATGACGACAGCAGCAGTCCAGGGGACTCGTATAAAACTTGACCCAATTTCTATCATATATGAGGATATTTACTCTTGATAATTAATATGACGCTAAAGTCAATCCACTTCTCCTGTATATCATACTCAAAACACCAGCTTAAAATCTTTGCTAAGGGATAATGTAAGAATAGATGAATATTTAAAAATGTTAAATATTAATGAATATTTTAATAATAATTATTTTAATAATGCATAATGACATTTTTAATAACATTTTTTAAGTTTTAAAATGTGCCTCATCATTTCAGAGTGGTGAATTCTAATCTATGCATAATAAGTATTTTATTTACAGGTTGAAGCCGGTTATACATAGTGACCGGTAATGCTAAAACAAGCATTGTACAAATACCTCTATACGAAACGCATATCATCCCTTTTATAGAACTTAAATAATTAACACCACATAAAGATGAGCTTTGTTCAATAAATACCACAGACTTAATTAAATAGTGGATTTTTTTGTTTTTTTTTGTTTTTGAGATGTGGCATAAAAAGATCAAATATTCTGAGTCTTGATAAATTTTTTCTATACTTGATAAATTTATTACATTGACGTGTTATTTGTCTTAGATCGTCGTAGCTTATATTTTATGTTGCTTTTGAATGTTGAATCGTAACTAGTCAAGATAAAATATAAATAGTCTAAAATGGCGGGGCGAGGTTTTTTTGTCTTATTTCACGAGAAGCTAATTGACACATATTAAGTTGGCCGTTAAACATTTCAGCTCATTTCTAAAGACGGCTTAAAGAAAATTAACTGAAATAATTCCAAGAAATATAAAACCACTATTCTTACGGACTCCTTTGTGAATCTGAAACTGAAACAAAAGGAAGCCATGAGAGAAGGAAAGACAAGAGTGTAAAAACACCAAAGAGAAATATTGGAAAAATTGTTTCCACTAAATTCAAAACTGCACCGAAACAAAGAAAGTAAAAAAAGTAGACAAAATTCTAATCGTGAAGTAGAAGATGACTGCGACTGCCTAGTTTGTGTAGAATTTTATTCTAATAGCCGTTTGAAGGAAGTATGGATTAAGTAGAAAGAAGTTAAGAGTGCAAGGATTGGGCCCATGTAAAGAGCGCAGGGATTGGGTTCACGTATTCACGTAAAGAGTATTCACGTATTCATGTAAAGCATTGGGTCTATGTAAATGCTACAAGGATTTGGCCTATGATAAGACTGCAATGATTGGGCCCATGATAAGAGTGCAAGGATTTGGTCCATGATAAAAATGCAAGGATTGGGCCCATGATAAGAGTGCAAGGATTTGGTCCATGATGAGAATGCAAGGATTGAACCCATGATAAGAGTGCAAGGATTTGGTCCATGATGAGAATGCAAGGATTGAACCCATGATAAGAGTGCAAGGATTTGGCACATGATAAGAATGCAGGGATTGGGCCCATGATAAGAGTGCAAGGATTTAGCACATGATAAGTATGCAAGGATTGGGCCCATGTAAAAAGTGCAAGGATTGAGCATATAAAAAGTGAAAGGATTGGTCCCATCTAAAGAGTGCAAGGGTAGGGCCTATGTTGAGAGTGCAAGGATTGAGTCCATGCAAAGTGTGCACATTAATTATATTCTAACTCTATGTGTGCTACAACAGTCAAAGTGATGAATTAATAGATAACTGATTAATATAAGTATAGAAGTTGGACATAACTTTGAAGTTACTAACTGAATTGCACTTTTTCGTTCCTTTTATGAAATTTCGATTTCCATGTCGTACATACAGAAGGTCGTTCGCACTTTATGGAAATGATTTTGTATTCATGTTTCTCGTTAGCATATTGAGATAAATATTTGGCATTTTCAATATAGTCGTCTGCTACTGTTTTCTTTTGATTGAAATGTAGAATAAAATATTTATTTTTAAAATGGCTCCTGAAATTGATAGATGGTTCGAAGGTTACGCAAATGTGCTTTCCGAGGAAATATATTCGGATCAACAAATTGTAAAGCGGTGTAAAAATCGAGGTTATTGCATTTCAAAGAAAGGTATTTTGATATATTAAACTTGAAAGGAATAAAGCGTCTAGCTTAAAGTAAAAATGAAAAAAATGGCCACAAAATCGAATCCTAAAACCGTTCGAACGCGGGTAAATATCAAGAAAGTGAAGTCTCTGATCTTAAAAGAAAATCCACGGACTCAAAGATCCATTACATCGAAACTGGGAATGTCGTCTGGCACTGTAAATAAAATCATTTACACAGATTTGAAGTTGAAAATGATGTTTAAATCTAAAGTTCATCTGCTTTTGTCAAAGCATTATTGCTGAAAGAAAAACATATTATAGAAAATTATATGAAAAACACCCAGCTGCTGATAAAGGAAAATTTGTGGTAACACTCGGTGAGGCATGGGTGTATTTAAGTGACCGTAATAAAAAAAGAGTAATTGTCTATTATTCAACTGATGAAAATGACCATACGAAATGACTTCATTAATGTGCAGAAAAGTTCCCAATGGGATTCATGATAGTTTCAGGATTTTATTACAACAGTAAATTAAAACTCAATAAAGTCTCAAATAAAGCTAAAGTTAATTCATCCTACTATCAGCAAAATATTTTAGAACCAATTTTTGAAGAATAAATTCAAGCCTTATATGGGATGAACATCAATAAAGTTGAGCTTCATATGGACAAAGCCTCTAGTCACACGTCTAAGTCAACTGCTGCATATATAGCAAAGAAATAATCAGAAAAATAAATAAAATGTATCCCATTTAAAAAAGTACCTGTAAAATCATTTGACGCTTTTCCTATGGACTTTTGAGCTTTCGGTTTGTTAAAACGAACCTTAGGAAACGGAATCCAAGAACACTGAACGGACTTTGGGAGACGACCCAAGTGGAGTGGGATAAAATTGACTTGACGGTGCTAAAAAAAAGTTTACTTCCATGGATAATTCGAGCTAAAGCTATAATCAAGAATCCAGGCTATCAGATAGAAGAAAATAGCCGCAAAAAATACGCCCTTTATGCATAAAAATTAATTATGAAAATAGTTTCTATAAAGTGCGAACGACTTTCTGTATAATTTTTATTTTACTGGCATGCTTTTCTTTTTTTAACACTTTACAACAAAGTTGAAAAGTGTTTATGACTTTGTTCATTCTGTCTATCTGTCTGTCCGTTAGCACAATAACTGCCGTAAAAATGACTTAATCAGAATGAAATTTAAGTATGGTGTTCAGACGGTATGTAGGACCTATGGAAATATAAATGAATAATATCACCCAAATAGTTTTGGATTGAACCCGGGTTGAAAAAAGGAAGTACATCGAACCCCATAGGACCTAATTTTTCAAACATTTTTTAAGCGGATTTAAAATTCACAAATTGCTTCGAAAATTTTAGGTAATATTCAAATTATTTCATAAAATGTATAAAAAAAAATTTAGCAAAATATATTTAGTATTTCTTTAACTAAAAATTAAAATAATAATTACAACCCTTATATGAAGCGATCACGTGACCATGATATGAAAAGATCACGTGACCCACTTCAAAATAAAATATGGCATCTATCTTGTCTGAAAATCGTGATTTTTAAAGTTCTTTTTAATTCATATTGAGTGTTGTATTCGTCCTAAAACCGCTTTATTTTTGCTTAAATTCTGTGCATCTACATACTGAAACAAATCAATGGCAATATATTTGAGTTTAAATGATCATCCAAATTTGATTATTTTTACAACGAAGCCTGTTTTTCACTTATGTAAAATGTAAACAGCAAAATATGTAGGATGAGTTGTATAGCAATTGCTGTATTTTTTTAACGCAAAAGTATTTAACTCATGGAGTCTGCATAGCTGATATGAATGAAATATTCATTGATTTTACAGAGAGAAGGACGATTTTTTTCGATGAAGTTTTAAGCATAGAGTTTAATTACTTGTAGCTCCATGGTCTTAAGTTCTTAAATAAAATAAATTATTTTAGTACTTTGATGAATGAAATGAATGGGAAAATGTTATGAATGAAATGCTGCTTTTATAGAGAGAGCCAGGCGTGTTATTTTTTCAATGACGTCATTTGAATGAATGTCATTTGTTTTCGATGAAGTTTTCAAATATAATAAATTATTGTAGTATTATGATGATTTTAAAAATATTTCCGAGGAATGTATTGCATTTTAGAGATGTTTAAATAAAATTGCATTGAAGTTGGAAAGTGTTTCATAATCAATGCTTTAAGCATGATTGATCTTTCTTGTTTCATTTTATTAAAATTTACTTAGAGTGTATTAAATACTATTTTAAAGTCTTCTATAATAAGTTTCAAATTTTATACTCGAAGCAAAATAAACTTACACAAAATAAAATATAACAGTAAAAGCCTCTTAAGTGACTGGACGACTAACACAAATAATTGTGTTAACTGACTCACTGTGGGGCAAATTGCCGCACTGTTTTTGCTATATATAAAAATTAGAATTAATTATTTGCTACTCATATAAAACTCTCGTAACTTTTTAGGAGTTATCCAAAAGCTGAATGGTGAAAGAAATTATATTTACGTTTATAACAAAAATGTAATTACTTAAATAACTAGCCCCACAAATGAAAGTTTATATTTACGTTTATAGGAAAAATGTAAATACTTAAACTAGCCCCGCAAATAAAACGTTATATTTATGTTTATAAAAAATGTAAATACTTAAACAACTAACCCCACTCTATCCTATAACATATTTTATATGGAATTTACTCTGAAGTAGATACAGTAGATTCCCTGGAGGGAATTCCCGAATTTTATCCAATATCCAATGACTACTTTAAAAAGTAGATGGATATTTTGTATTTAAAATAATTACTTTTTGTTAAAGTCAGTTCATTAAGAGTATAAAAGAAATTGATTTAACAAATCCGTTAATTTCGTCTTTAAATATAAAACACAATCATTTAAAAAAGTTATTTTCTTTATGAGCTAATTTAAGAATAAAAAAAATAGATTTCTCTGAAATTTCAATCAGACTATGACTTGAAATGCAGTCTTTAAATAATTTCAATGATTTTTTTAAATGGTACAAAAGAATAAAAAGCATTCGGATAAAAGAAATATATTATACTCCTTCATTTTTTCTAGCAAAAAATGAGAATAAAGGGATATCCATGAAGGATTCGCCTATTATAATTGAAAATGTACTCTTACAGCAGCAAATGAGATCAATGTCCCAACAAATGAGATCAAAAGAATTGAGTAGCTATATTATGTTTTAATTGGGTAACTTTAATATTTCGAATGTATTTGAGATGATATAAAATTAATTCAATATTATTAGAATTCTATTTATTTTCGAAGATAAAACCGCATGTAAATAAAATATTATTTTTTACCTCCAAATTTTTAAATGAATTTATTTAAAGATTGAATGTAAAGGCAAATAAAATAAATGTCTGGACACAATGATTTATCTTACTTTCCATTTAATATATTTTACAAGAAATACTATTTCATAGTAAATAAAAATTCCTTCCATGTACAAGAAAAAATATCCTTCTAAAAAAAATTATGAAATGTCAAAAGGGTATGCACCAAAACACCCCAGGTTCGAAGGTGTATTTTGCGGTCAGCAGTACCCTGTTGGAGGAAGAGAGTCCTTCTTCCAATCGAGGATAGGATCCTTACACAGGGTATTGTAGACATGAAAGTACAACGCCGGTCCTGCAAAAACTTGGTGCAAACAATTTTGAGAATTCATAACTTTTTAGCTTGTTGTGTTTTGTACTTCGCTGGGAGTATTTTACCATGAATTAATCGTTTTTCTGACTTTTCAATAATTTTTATAGAAATGTTTATCAACACAATTATGCAACCATTTTAGAGCCGGCACGACGATTTTTATTTTATCGCCGACCACTATTTATTCATGTTTTGTATTTAAAATTTAAAATTCTAAATGAAATATATTTTCAGGTTTTTAAAGAAAACCATGCACCACCCATCAAAGCACACAAAATAAGTTAGTATCTATTAAAATCGGTTTAGTAGTTTAGGCTGTATGTCCGTCAAGGCTGAAGAAAATGGCCAAAAATCGGGGTTTTTCAATTTTTGATATTTGAAATCAAATTTATTTTCAAGTTTAAAAAAAAGTATCTACCTTCTACGAACCACAAAATATTCATTATAATTAATTTAGTAATTAAGGTTGTAGATCTGATAGTAGATACGATATAAGTAAACGGTGAAATTTTAAAGTTCTTTTCACTTGGGTACAATTCTATTTTTAATTGTTTTGTTTTTCTGAGCTTTGTTAGCGTATTACAGAGAAAAAAATCTGATGTGGGCAGCACATGACTTTCCCTGCAGACTTATATTCACGTTCTATTTATTTAAATTAAATTTAATTAATTTTTAATTCAATTTTCGTTCTCATTTGAAAACTGGACTTATTTTCAAAAATGGTGTAGGTAAAATACGAAAAACTAAAATATCTCGAGAACGGCTAGTCCTAGTGTAATGGGGTTGGTCTTATTCTTTTCTTCGCTAAAAATTACGTATTAAACAAGCATTTAATGGCTATATTTGAGCATACGTAGTTCTTAAATTTAGATTTTGATGATTTTTGCGGGCCATTTTGCAAAATAAGGCAGGTTATTTTTTTTCGAATTGTACCGAAATCTAATCAGCATTAGGGTGGCCTACAAGCGACTTATCTACCAAATTTTGTGAAATTCGGTCCATTAGTTTTTCAGTTAGAGTGGATACAAGCTTTTGCGGGCCATTTCGCAAAAAAAGGCGGGTTCTTTTAACCCGAGTCATACCCAAAACTAATCAGCACCAGATTCGTGCACAAGTGACTTACCTACCAAATTTTATGAAATTCGGTCAATTAGTTTTTTAGTTAGAGTGGATACAAAATCTGCACAGCCAGACAGACAGACAGACAGACACACAGACACACAGACACACACACAGACGTCACGCTAAAAATAGTTTTTTCGTATTCTAGAGGTCTCGAAACGTGTAGATCCGTCGAAAACTCGAGTTGCGATTTTCGACATGATTCCAATACTTTCCCTATACATTACCATGTATTGCAGGGAAAGTAAAAAATCTGATGTGGGCAGCACATGACTTTCCCTGCAGACTTATATACACATTCTCTTTATTTTAATTAAATTTAATACACTTATAATTCAATTTTTATTCTCATTTGGTAACTGGACTCATTTTCAAAGGTGGCGTAGATAAAAAACGAAAATATCTCGAGAACGGCTAGTCCTAGTG
>OX578146.1:100854430-100941930 GCA_951213105.1 Amaurobius ferox
ATTGACTTTCTGGTTTAAAAATGTTTTATTAATCATTTATAGTTTGCATTTATCTCTTTTTTCATTTAGTATCTTAACACGCTTTACTTGCAACAAGTAGTCATAAAACGCTTCATAATCTTAATCGTCCGAATCTTCTGCAGACTCACGGTTGAAACAGGCAATTCCCATACATCCGCCTCAAGATAATGTACCTGGTAATTCATGTTTTCGACATGTACATCGCGCGGTCTCGCGTCCAGTAGTACAGTTACACCGAATGATGCTCAAAAGTTTTGGAGGAGCTCGTTTTTTAGCTGTCATGGTTTGTACGGTACGTACATCTTTCCTGCAAGATGCCATCCCCATTCTTCTGGTTTCATTCCGGATACACATTGCCATTCCATTATTTGAAAGTAAACTCTGAAGTAATGGAAATGTACTGCGGCACGTGTTGTAGGAAGTCTTTGAGGTTCAACAAAAGTTGACGATGAAGCAGCTTTAATCACAAAAAGTCTGTGTCTTAAAGATGGCAACGATTCTGCTAATCTGCCCTTATAAACACGTAGAAGAGCTTGTTCCCCGGCTGCTATAATCTTCTTTTGAAGTACCAAGTTTACAAAACGGCACACTTGCTCACTGGAACTGCTTTATCGAAAAGGGCAAGTGACAAGGCAACTTGTTTCCAACTCCGTAAATAGTTGATGTTGTACCACAGCCAAGGAAAGCGTGAATGAACAAAATGCTGTCACATAGGCTCTCGAGCTGCTGCTTAATTTTGTTGATATGCCAAATTTTTGTATCTTAAGTATAAGGGACGGGTGTCCCTTAAGGGAATTAATATAAGGGACGTCTTAAAATATAAGGGACGTCTTAAAATATAAGGGACGGGTGTTCGCTTGGCAGTAATGTAATAGTAATAGCAACTAATTTGTCTCATTTCCTGCAAGACAGGTGTCATCAAACTGAGCTTTTGATACCGCAGTAGTTAGTAACAATCAGGACATCTGCATCACCAGACGCATATAAAACTGAACATACTGCTGAAATGAATTTCTGTCGAATAGAAGATATAATACTCTCTTTGTTTCTAGAATTTAGAAGTAATACATCCTTTTTCTATGCGAGTTTCAGAAAATTCGATGGCTGGGCACTGAAGACCTTTTGTCCTTTGTAGGTGAGTGATATTTTTTGTGGATGGTTCACGGCTATGCCCATCAAACACAACAGAAGCTTTCCCAAAAGACTTGGTGACGTATGTAACGTAACCATAGAAATGGTATCATACCTTGCCCCGAATTGGCATGGTATTTGTTGGAAAAGCCAGCCACCATCAATCACGTACGTGCTGGGATTTTTAATGCACTCAATGGACTCTTCTGTATTGGTGGTTCTTCAAATTGCAGCTGATAACGACGGTTTGTTTGGCTTTCGAAAGACTTGGAAGGACTTGAACAAGGAAGGTGGATGTGTGCACATCTCGTAAGACATTATTTCTTCCATGTCCGGATATTCTCTGTTAGCGATGGTTGCCAATCGTTGGAAGAGTAGTAGCACGCAAAACAGCTTTCCCACTCGTAATATGCTTAATGGTGTTACCAGCATATATTTCTTCAAATACTTCAGCTAATCCCGCCTCTTGCATGAAGTATCCGATGCAGTCGAGGAAACTCATCCTGGTGTGGAATCCTCCTAGTAAGACCACCGTGTCTTCAATAATACTCGATGAATGTCAGCGTTAATTATTGTCACATCCTTCCAGTGCAGTGGCTGATCAAAAGTAATTACCGTGGTTGCATTCTGTTTCTTTGCTTCACTACTTACGTATAACAACGCTGAATACACGCATGAAATATCATTGGAGTTATGATCAATCATTGGCAGGAAATAGACGGTTGCTTTCCCGATATGTTGCCCTTTATGAATTGTCTTCATAAATGCTTGCCATCCTGATCGCGTCTGATAGAAGAACCATGATGCATACCACAAGTGGTCCAGGTTCTTACACCAATCTTCTCCTAAAATTGTTGACAACTCTTTGCACGGCAGACTGATGCTTTCACGTGTTTGATATGAATGGAAAGCAATTGCTCCTACTTCTTTTAGAAGATCTGCTGAAACTTACAATCTGGGTATTGTGTACCTTTTTGTCTTTGGCGCAGGTGTCACAGCGGCAATGACTCCCATCCCATGGAAGGTACCACAACCATCAATAGTACAAATGTCGTGATCCACATTATCTGCAACATATTGAATTATTCCAACACAATCAATTCCTTCTGTGGCTCCTTCTTGTGCGTGATTTTTGCAGAGGAACAACTTTATAATTGGCAGAAATAGGTGTCAATGGATGATTTAAAAACATAAGTTCCGAATTTCGCCACTAGGGGCACTGCAATCAATCGCATCTGATGGAGAATATTCATCTTACTATACCTAACTTCCATAACCGTAGATATCTTCGTTTCGTATATAAGTAATCCTATATATAATATATACACTTTGAACACAATCGTTGCAACACTCTGTATACCGTAACCACAAACAGCCAACTACAGACCCCCAAAATACGGTTTTCCATGAGGCGATTTGGGATGTATTGAATATATCGTTCAGCTCATTCTTGTCTACATTTTTGTACCAAAAGCATTTGTGTTGCAATTTTGTCCGGGTTCCCTACTATTTTTTCTTAAAGTGACTGTACTAATATTGATAGAATTACATTGAACAAATGCATACATTGAACAAAATACATTGATTAAAATATTGCGCAAATGGAGTATCGTAAACATACGATTGTTTCGAAAAAAAGGAATGAGTTTTCTTCATGAATGCAAGTATATCAAAAACTGCCCATCATTTGGCGAGTAGCTCGCATGCCTACCATATTTCATTGGTACAGCAATATTACGTTGCAATTTAATTGTTTTATTATTTATGTTCAAAATGACGTTTTGTAATTAATTAAAAAACTTATAGATCAATCCAAAGGACTATTTACTCGATACAGCATTTTTACATTGTAATTTAGCTATTTTATTGCTCATGCTTAAAGTCGCGTTTTATAATTAATTTAAAAAAACTTACAGATCAACTTACAATCCAAATGCATATTTTGTCCGTACAGCATTTAACGTTGTAAATTAATTATTTTTACTTTCCCTGCAATACATCGTAATGTATAGGGAAAGTATTGGAATCATGCCGAAAATCTCAACTCGAGATTTCGCCGGATTTACACGTTTCGAGACCTCTAGAATACGAAAAAACTATTTTTAGCGTGACGTCTGTGTGTGTGTCTGTGTGTCTGTACAGATTTTGTATCCACTCTAACTACAAAACTAATGGACTGAATTTCATAAAATTTGGTAGGTAAGTCACTTGTGAACGAATCTGGTGCTGATTAGTTTTGGGTACGATTCGAAATAAAAGAACCCGCCTTGTTTTACGAAATGACCTGCAAAAGCTTGTATCCACTGTAGCTAAAAAACTAATGGACTGAATTTCACAAAATTCGGTATATAAGTCACTTGTGAGTCACCCTGGTGCTGATTTGATTTTAGAAGGATTCGAAATAAAATAACCTGCCTTTTTTTGCAAAATGGTCCGCAAAAATCGCCAAAATACAAAATAAAAGACTATGCATGCTCAAATATATCCATTAAATGCTTGTTTAATACGTAATTTTTAACGAAGAAAAAAATAAGATCAACCCCATTACATTAGGACTAGCCATTCTCGAGATATCTTAGTTTTTCTCTACCCCATCTTTGAAAATAAGTTCAGTTATCAAATGAGAACGAAAATTGAATTAAAAGTGAATTAAATTTAATTAAAATAAAGAGAACTTGAATATAAGCGTGGTCATATATAAACGTGAATATAAGTGTGTTGAATATAAGTGTGGTGAATACAAAGGTGTCTGCAGGGAAAGTCATGTGCTGCCCACATCAGATTTTTATGCTTATGCTCAACTTCACGTTTTGTAATTAATTAAAAACTATTTTATCTCTTCATTTGGATTGATCAATAGGAAATGCGAAGAATTATTGCCTGATATTTGAGCATGGCTTAATCAAAAGTATATAGGACAACATTATACAACAATCCAGAGATAGAGCATATCTCTGTCGATTGCGCCCCCATTGCCGTTAACAGCATCTACGGACCGGTTCTGCGCTATTTTTTTACTCTCGTCATCATAGAATAGCCGATACGTCAAGAAAACTCTCAAAATTGTGACGAATAGCAAAATTTCTTGATATCATTGCAGGAATCTGCTATCATATGTTGATGAGCGCATGGTAAAAGAGAAACAGCTCCACATATTTTGTTATATCTTCAATGAGAGCGCAGCTTTTAAATAGGGAACTGCCTCATACGAGAGTTCTGTGAGTACATACATGTGGTCTAATTGGTACAGATGTCAAAATGGTGATCCATATGCAAACTGTTAGTTTATGGAATAATGGAATATAGTCAGAGAATAAGTGTAAGCTTCTTGCATAAATTTTAATATAAATACACATAAACTCTGAGGCTGACGACTTTGTTACATGCACCGCCTCTTAATTCAGATTAAATACAAATCTCACTACAGAAACCAGTAATATTAAAATAATATATTTATAGGATATTAGCAGCATACCCGTTCTTCGTACGGAGTATGTAATATAAAGCAACTTAAAATTTACAGTCATGTGCAAATTCCTATAGTATACTAAAGGACATTGTTAATCAAAATATTCTGTTAAAATATTAAATTTATTGCTCCTAAAAAAAAAAGGGTTAAGAATATCTGCTCTCACCAATAAAACATCCTGGCTCCTTTTGTAAGTAAATTTACAAAACATATGGAATTGAATCAATATATGCAAAACAAAAGGGTTAAAATTATATGGGACCCTAACAACTCATATACGTGAATATTACAAAATATAACCTGTATTAGTAGATTACTTGTATGAATTGAAAATATCAATAAAACCGTAATCTTTAAACCTGAAGGCAGTAATTGATTACAATATATGTCAAAATGAAAGTGCTAAACTTATATGGGAAGGTACCCGTACTACTTATAATGTCGTAGATTAGAAGATATATCCGAGTGTTAGTAGAAGATTATCCGTATTACAATATGAGTATCAAAAATCTTTGCCAAAATAAAACAGATGACGTAATAAATTTAAATTATCCATAATCCTTGTAATCTTCATACCAGAAGGCGGTACTTGATTCCAATATATGCCAATATATGTCAAAATATATGCCAATATATAACAAAATATATGCCATTATATCTGTACTACTTATATTCTCTTAAATTAGAAGATATACCCCTGCAGGTAGAAGATTACTTGTAGAACGTACAATATATGAGTTTCAACAATTTTTGTCATGATAAAACAATTGCATAATAACTTGAAAATATCAATAATAATAATTTTTAAACCTGGAAACCGTAATGTATATTATCCAGTCACAAATGCAATGTCAATGAAATTTATTTTATATACATATCTTTATTATTCAAATCGGAAAAGATTTAATAAAACCAGCATGCAGCATAAGCACGTTGGGTTTAAATCCGTTGCTAAGCGACATGATATCATTTGCTTCAAATAAATTGGTGGAAAAATATCGTCTGAATAATGCTATATCCGTGGAAAGTTTGGCAACATTTTCGTCAATTTAGCTACATTTTAAAAAATCGCCAAATATATACTGACAGTCCCACTTGGAGACAAAATGACGAAACATCATCACAATAATCCCCTAACAAAACACAAAGAATTTCATTTATTTAGCGCAATTTCTATCTAGTATCCTATAAATATTTATTTATAAATATATCAATTTCAAGATATTTTTATGGATTTACAAACATTTTTATCAATTTAGTGACATCTTAAAAATTCGCTAAATGTGTTAGTAAGTAGAACGGTTGGACTGTCATGCAAATGTTAACGAAGCATCATTTCAGTACTTTCTTCTAAAAAAACTTATTTAATTTCATTGATTTATGTCGTTTTTATCAATTTGGGGACATTTCCGTCAATTTGGCAACGTTTAAGAAAAATTGCAAAGTTAGCGATATCTCACTAAATTCATAGCTCTAAATTTGCAGATCTGAAGAATAAAATATCCTGATTACGTCTGTATATATTAAATGAAATCACTAAAATTGTATTAGAAAATATACTCGTTCTAATCTTTTCCTATAATCGGTCAAATGGCTAAACACAATATATGCTAACACAATATTGGCTAAACACAATATATGAGTTTATTAGCTAAACACAATATATAAGCTTAAATACACCTTTCTAAAATAAATGAAAGTGATGTACGCAGTCCGCAATTAATATAATTAAAAGAGAAATCAAATAGTTCATTTATGAGGTATATATTTATATCCATTTATTTGTTATTCATTTCGAAAAAATAATAATGAAAATTAACAAACACGTGTAATTAAATTGCATTGTTTAGCCACATGATATAAGATAGAATCTTCCATATAAAATGCTAATAATTACATAACCATTTTGATTTCTTAATACATTTCATTGTTGAGTAAAAGCTTGTGAAAAATGAACCATGGTGATAGATTTTCCATTTAAATCCATGTTTCAAACAGTTCATGTTTTCAGACAGCGACTAATTAGTGAAAAATCTCCCACCAAACTCAGAGATAAAGTTTTAATTCACTTTCACGTTTTAAACAAACTGATTTCCAACCTTTTCATTTGCATGAACCAGGGAGTTAGAGAGCAGAACTCCTAGGAAAATGTTTCGTTTTTCATTAATATCTCAATAACCCCTGGTCTTAAAAACTCGAAACTTGGACTAAATTTAAAGGTGTCTATTTCAAGGCAACCTACAAAATATCATTAAATTCGGTTCAACCGTTCTCTCGTGATGAAGAGACAAACGAAAGTTTTGTCTTTTACTATTTGACTAATATCTCGAGAACCACTGGTTGTATAAACTCGAAACATGGAATAAATTTTAAGTGTGACTATTTTAAGGCTACCCACAAAATTTCATCAAATTCGGTTCAGCCGTTCTCCCGTGATGATGGGACAAAGAGACAGACAGACAGATATTCAATTTTATTTATATAGACTGATAAAAATTGCGAAATGTACAAACTATTATATTAGCCTGGGTTTTAATTAGCCCTCGGGTCACGTATCGTTTATATATGCTTTACATCATAGCATGGACATTTTTATAATTAATTTTTATAAATATTTAGTAAAATTCAAAGCTATAGTTTATTTTTTATAAAAGTGGAAATCTTCTGTACCATAAAATCAATATATAGATCTCTGAACTCGAGGACATTTTTTATATTTAAATTAGATCAGTAATACATTTATCGAAATAATTTTATGCTTTGACTGATTTTAACCAAAGAAGCAATGAGTTTAAAACATACACTCCTTAAACATTTTCAATATTTTTTTTTACAAATGTTACAAAAGAATAAAAATATTCCGATAAAAAGGAGCATGCAGGCTTTATTTTTTTCCACTCTAAATCAAAGAAACGAATAAAAGAGATACTGATAACGGTTTCGTCGGTAATTGAAAAGTAATGAAATATCAAGACAAACGAGATGAAATAAATTTGAAGTAATTTTATTTCTTTTATTGTATATGGATTTAGGTTTCAAGTAAATTTAAAATTGTATAGGAGTATGGAACTACTCGTATAATAATTTACTTTCTTTACAAATGCATAGTGTATGTGGGGGGGGGGGGGCGGTACCGCATATGGCCTTAAGCATCCCTTCAACGTTTGATTAAAGTTTTATAGAGCTGTAGGAGCAGAGTCTATTAATAAAAAGTTTATATAACCAGCACATAACTTTCCCTACAGACTCAAATTCAATTTCTCTTTATTTCTTTAATAATTCATTGAGTTGAATTTGATTGCACATAATAACACTGAATTTGAACTTTTAATTCAATTTTTTTATTTGGTAACTGGAATTTTTTCGAAGGCGTTGTAGCAAAAATGCGAAAAAAACCTAAAATATCTCGAGAACGGTTAGTCCTCTAGTAATGGGGATGGTCTTATTCGTTTTCTCGGTAAAAATGAAGTATAAAAGAAGCATTTAGTTGATGCATTTGATCATGCATAATCTCTCATTTTAGATTTTGGCGGGCATTTCGTAAAAAAAGGCAAGTTCTTCTTTTCCGAATCTTACTACAATCTAATTAGCAACAGGGTATCTCACAATCGACTTATCTACTAAATTTTGTGAAATTTGGTCAATTTGTTTTTAGCCATGGTGGATACATGATATTTTTGCGGGCCATTTCGTAAAAAATTTGAGTTTTTTTATCCCGGAACATACCAAAATCTAAGCAGCACTAGGGTCACACACATGTGACTTATCTATAAAATTTTATGAAATTTGGTCCATTAGTTTTTGAGTAGTGGGTACATACATTGCACAGACAGACATACACACATATACAGACGCCATGCTAAAATAGATTTCACGTGTTCTAGATGTCCCAAAACGCGCAGATCCGTCGAAATCTCGAGTTGTAATTCGACACGATTCCACTTTCCCTATACATTACCAAGTATTGCAGGGAAAAAAAGGTGCGGCAATGTGCTATCGATTGAGAAATTTTGCAGCGTCTCTAGCGGTAAATTGAAGAAGTTAGAATTTTTATCTCGTAAACGAAGCGAGATAGACGAAAATTCGCAATTTAAAATTTGAAGAGCATTCTCAATTTAATATGAAAAGACGTTAAGTGTTCACATACTATTTACGCAGATGATAAAATATGACGTTAACTGAAAGAGGTGGTTATTGTGCTGCAGCACTTGTCTGCGATTTTACGCAGCATTTATTGTTTGCTGCAAAAAGGATAATTCAAAGTAAATTATTTTTCTAGGCGTATTTTTCGTCATTTCTTTCGGAAGTACTTCAATAGCAACCAAGATATTTGCATAATTATCGGTTTTCATCGATCTCAATTTTCATCTTCTGTGTGCATGCTATGTGTAAACCACACATCTTCTCATACTAAAATAGAGAACTTTGTACATCTTTGTTATTGGAAATTATGAACTACCTAACTTCGATTTCGAGATAGGAACTTTAACTTCTTCAAATCACCGTTAAAGGCGCCGCAAACTTTCCCAATCGATAGGGCAGTGTTTTTCTCTCATTATTAGACCATCGACACTACTTTTGGAGGGTCTATGGTCTAATAACAAGATATCTGAATAATTATCGGTTTCCATCGGCCTCATTTTTTATCTTCTGCATGCATGCTATGTGTAAACCTCACATCTTCTCATACTAAAATGGAGAACATTGTAAAACTTTAATTGGAAATTATCAGCTACCTCACTTCGTTTTCGAGATATAAATTCTAACTTCTTCAAATCGCCGTTAGAGGCGTTGCAAACTTTCTCAATCGATAACGCAATGTATTTTTCTCATTATTAGACCATGGACTCTGCTTTTGTAAATCTAAAGTACTCAAATCGAAAGTTAAAGCCATGCATAAGGCCAAAAGAGAGAACCTTGTAGGAGTTGCAATCGAGTCTGAAGTTCAAATTCGAGTTTTTGATATGTATGGATTTATACGTTTTAAATACCTTTGAATACAAATCTCTATTTTTATCGTGACGTTTATGTTTGTATTTCTCTGCGTGTGTATTTGTCTCTTCAATGTGTGCGAACACTCTACAATTGGAAACATTCCCTTGATTTTTAACTTATTTAATAAAGGAAAATGCCTGTTTGTCTGTTCGTTTGCTTGTGTATTGGTCATGTGGAGGGAATAGCTCTAGTGGGAGAATATCTAATCAAAGCTAAAAAATTATTTTCAGTGATAGTTCAAGTCAGGTTCCAAAGCACTTCGGAGCGATTTTTTTAAAATGCAAATCACTTTATTAGTTATTTCATGTCGAAACGAAATTTTGAGCGATTTTTACACGAATCAGTTCCTTGGCGTTCAAAAATGCTATCAGATAATTTTCTTCTGGACACCATAAGATCGAAGGACGATCATTCCATCTAAACTCTCAGGGAAATTCCTTCATGTATAAAAATAAAATAAAAAATTCATCAAATTACGCGCAATTTATGCAATTTTATAGTTACTTTTGCTCCTCTGTGAATATGGGATGTCCACGATTCATATTTTTAACATGGATATGGAATACCTTCGCATTAAAAATATCTTAATTTCTCTATTTGTGTATTTTCCATGGAATTTTAAGTGGGTCTATAAAAGCTGTACTTTTAAGTTCAAGCATTCATTTCGACACAACCCGAATGAAGTTATTTACTTTTGATGACATCGCTATACCGGGCACATACATGCCTGTTGCGGTTTGTTGTGGGTTTCACGTTAAGTATACTAAAAGTAATATATTTTTGTTAGCCGTGACGTCACATGTTTCTTTATGTTGTATTCTAAACGGGCATGCATTTAAAGCCCCCTTTGTTTTTCGAGAGTTCGCTTTGCGTTTCCGGTATTAATTTTAATCAGAGATGTGTATCATAAAACCCGGGTAACCTCGTGTAGTTAAAATTGTACTTTATGGATAATGCAAAGTTTTGAACACCTTTTTTCTTTTTGAAAACATAACAATATCATCATCACCCTTAATAACATATTTATTAATTTTGTAAATACAGACATTTTGTCCATAGGATACTTTTCGCTAGCCGCACACACAAGGTCTTCCTACGACTCAATAGGTCATGTAAGAGCAGGGTTTAGAAAAAAATATTTTTTGTTACATCGAGTTAATGTTTTACCAAAGTTAAACTCCTTATTCAGCTTATTAAATCAAATTGCGATATTCATAGATCCTCTCTACATTTTTACAGGAATAAAGTTTTGAAAAGTGTAATGTTTCAAACGTTGTGTATGTTTGTTCTATTCAACCTAGATCGTCGGACTTACCAGAATGTGTAAGGTATCTGTTTGGACAACAGTGGAGTACCACCCAATTTAGACCGAAATCCAGTGAAGCAGGCATCCATAGGGACCGTACCCTCCCTATACCACCAACCTCTCGGAAATATTTGTGGAGCCACATATTTAACGTGCCTGTACTCCCCATGAACACGGGAACAGTTTAGGCAGAGCCGGGAACCGAACTCGGATCGTCCGAGTAAATTCCCGTGCCTTAACCACTCGACTGTCCCCACATGTTGTGTATGTTTCTGATTCTTCAATCCAGACCGTCCGACCCACCCGAAGGTGCAAGACATACGTCGCTAGCGATTTATGAAAGGACATTTTTCACATGAGCAGAGTATACTTCAAACATACACATTTAGTACTACTATAATTTTAAAATTTCAATAGTATGTTTTTAAGCCTTTATCTGACATTGTGTCATGTGTTTTGTTGGAAATTTCTCAACCCGTCTTTTATTGTTTTAATTATTGCCTCTGGACCACAATAATATCGGTTATTACTATGCAGCCATGATAACCTCTCATAACAAACCATGAAACTTGAAAAGTTTTATAAAATCATAAGTGATATCTTTCTTCTACGATTCCCTAAAAATGTTTAGTTCTATAAGAAAACAATTGATAGCTATGAAACACAAGAGGATTGGTCTAAATTTCTAAAAAAAAAATATTTTTTATAATTTAAAATTAATGCATAAAAAATTATTTTGAAACAATTTCTTTGAAATTTATCTACGTGGAGCAATATATTAGATGTTTAAAAATTCATTTTGGAAGCTGGTTTTAACTTTTATTTTTTTTACCATTTAATTAAAGAAAGAATATTCCCTTATTAGCACCAAAATATCAACAACTATTTACATTTTCCCATGAATATTGATAACTTACACAAGCAAATAATTAAAGCGAAATATGTTTCAATAAAATGTTTCTTTATGAATTTAATTAAGAGTTTTAAATATACGTAAATATTTAAATCCAGAGAATTATAATTTTTTATATTCATATTATTATGAAGTTCCTTTGATATTGTAAAGGTTTAAAAGATTTTATTCTGAATATCCCTACAATAATTAACATTTGTATAGTAGTGAATTTATTTCGCGTCTCATATATTCTCAAATATGATTCACATAGGTTTTTCATGAAAGATTTTGAGTTTCTGAACAGGAAGGCTATAGTACAGAGTAAAGAATCATTTAGAACAAAAACTGAAATTATTTTGCCTTGCTGTTGTCCTAGTGTCAAAGCGCGGAAGGTGAGCATTATAGCGTTGAGCTAAAATCATCTACAATACATGGCATGTATACGGCTTTATGAGACTTCGAAATAAAACTCTTCTCCTCCTCCCAAATCCCCCGACTGGCTCATATTGCCAAGAGATTTTTCAGTGTGCAACACTGAGCAAGCAGATCATATGATAGGGGAATTACATTCTGAGACTTCGCAGTGTAGGGGCAGTGGTACATGATGGTTGTCTGAGGAATTGGTCATTGTGGCATATGATCGTTCATCCATTTTTCCATGGCAGGGAAAATCTCTGTGTCAGGATACCCAATGGGATGGAGACTTTCATGGGCGTCCATAGGGAGGGCAGGAGGGGGCACTTATCCTCTCCTGGACATGCAAGGTCACCAAGATGAGCATCAAGCTAGTCTAAGTTGTACATCTTATTTAAGTTTACCTACATCTAGACAATAATTGTTTATCTAGGCAATTTAGGCAATAATTGTTAATCTAGGCAATCTAGGCAATAGTAAATTCAATTATAATCTTAGGATTAAGGTTAGAACTAGTAAAGGCAGCAGTTGCTTCTTCTATCGAAAGCGTAGATACATTTAGATCTGCTGAAAATGTCTCTAGTAATGCAGAATTCATTCCAACTCTTCCCTCCAGACAAAAATTCTTAACTTTTAACTCTTTAATATAATCACCCTTTAGTTTGGAATCACCAGAAGTACGTGCAGAGTCACTAACCACATTTAAAGCTCTAGCAGTCTGAAGACTTTTACCAACGACTTTCACTCACTTGAAGACATTCACTATCACTTACTAGTACCCAGCAAGGGGTTGACCCATTTGGTGTCCTTCCTTTGACGGCAACCAATTTTGATAGCTTTTCTTTGGCCACGAGATTCCACTCCAGATCAAGTTCATTATTAAAGAAACACTCCATATGAGCGTCTAATTCATTCTTCGTCTAAACATTGTGCTACAGGGATAACTCAGTAACAGACTAAGATTTCTAGATTAAATCCAAAAACATTCATAGTCGCCGGAAATGTATTAATAAACCCTGTAAGCACATATACACTCTGTGGAAAGTTCCTCCACAGTCTACCTGCCAGATCTAATCAGAATGCAGGCGGGAAACAAGAACAGCCCAGTCGGTTCAAAATATACAAATACACAAGCTGGAGTTACAAAAATGCCCCCCGACGAAACGAAAATATATCCAAACGAAATAATTACGCTCATATTGCAGATAACAGAATGCACGGATCGGTTTCATGCTTATGCGCTTTCGGCACGGTGTAGCCGATATCAACAATTACAGTAAGGTTACTAACGAGGAAGGTCTCCTGACCGACCCCCACCGATTTTAATGAAAAAATTACTGTGAATAGTATTGGTCTGTCACAACACATGGTGGAAGTACTAGCGGCCCTATAGAAATAGAAACGACACAATAAAATATTGAAAAAAATAGTTTCCATCGCCAAATGTAACCCTACTGCAGAACCCGGCGCCAACGTTGGCGTACAGTATACATCACATTCCCCGAGTATAAGTACTGAAACAGTGCATCGGCTCGTTTGCTTTGCTCTTCGATTCGCTTACTGTTCTGTAGTACTGCACATTTCGTATATACAGCGACACTTTTTTTAGTTTATTCCTCTTTACTGTTTGATTGAATGCAAACTTGTTGAGACCCAGACCGTCCGACCTACCAGAAAGGTGTAAGGTAACTGTTTGGACGGCCGGGAAGTGCCACCCAATTTAGACCGGAACCCAGTGGGGGAGGCATCCACAGGGACCGTACCCTCCTTCCCCTACCACCAACCTCTCGGAAGGACTTACGGACCCACATGTTTAACGTGATCGTACTCCGCATGAACACGGCGGCAGTTGTGGCAGCGTGCAAATCCAGCCCGCAAACCACCGGGTTACCGCTCCCGAAAGGTGCCAACAGCACGCGGTGTTCCCAAGTGGTCACCCACCCAAATACTAACCGCGCCCGATGCTGCCTGACTTCGGTGATCTAACGAGAACTGGTGTTTTCAGCACGGTACGCTCGTTGGCTTGAATGCAAACTTGTTGTATGATTTTCTGTTTTTTTACAGTATCAAATGCTGATAGAGCAGTGTGTTTAAACTATTTGAATATTTTTTACATTTACAATTTCGCCTTGTCGTTTATTTTTTCCAGGACATTTTCAAAATCCGGTTGATTTTGTTTTTCATACATAAGGTTTACAAAATGTAGTTGGTGTTGCACATATTTTTATTTCGAGCATTTTTTACTATTCCTCACCTCTGCAATACATTTATTCCATAAAATAATAAGCCTGTTAACGTTACATTAATTTAGGTCGAAATGGCACCAGATTGGATTTGTCCTACAGATTAATTTATGACAAGTTTATAAAAAGTGAGACTTCAAATGCTGATGAGTTGTATTAGTAGGTACTGTCTTGTTAGTGTTCACTGTTTAGTATTACTATTGATTTTGTTAAAAACTGCATAAGGGCTTTCCTCCTGCTGGGAGAAATGCCCAAGAGGGGGTAAAGCGGGACTTTCTAAAGATCTTGCTTCGCATTAACGTTATATGTGGAGAATACTACTAAAAACTCTGTGCTGTCTGATCAATCGAACGCGAGAACTCAAAATCTCCCATTGGTGTCTTACTTATAAATGCGACGCTCGTATACCCAGGATCTAGGCATTAACCGAATTTTTATAGCATTACATCTTCGGAGGGTTTCACCTTTCACGATTGTCAAAACAGTAATCATAATGAATAATCGCCAAATCGGGATAACGTATAGATTTTGGTAACCCAGAACCAATTTTCATTAGTTTATTGTGTCGTTTCTATTGCTATAGGGCCGCTGGTACTTACACAATGTGTTGTGACAGATCAATGCTATTCACAGTAATTTTTCCATTAAAATCTGTGGGGGTCGGTCAGGAGACCTTCCTTGTAAGTGCGAAATTTTTAAAAACCGATGCATTCAGATCTACCATGTGCCCAGCTTCAATTTATTTTTGAAAATTTATTTAAGACTACACGTGTTAGCAATGGACAAGTTCATGATAAAAAAAAAATCCCGTAAAACCTTGTAATGTTTGTAACATTACTATTTCGTTTTATATAATTTTTAAGAAACTCCAGCTCCAAAATTTTATTTTTAAAATAATTGGTTCAAGTTATTTTCCAAATAAATTTGCAAATATATTAATTTAAATTGAATGATTTATACAATCGAAACTAAGAGTTTCGTAAATTGATATCCAATGAGTTTCCAATGTTTTTATCAGTCACAGACTGTTACAAACGCTTTCCAATCGTACATATCCCTATTGGTGTTTTATTTTTTCCAAATAACTGATTATGAAGTATGTGAAACCCCCTTCTATAAATATGAAAAATTCAGTACAGTACACTTTTTGAGAATGTATGATGAAAATAATATAGCAAGAAGCAAAATCTTAGGACAGTAATCTTAATATTTACACTTCAATTAAAAAAAAAAATACGAAATAGAAAAATGTCTGTAGAGTATTTCAAATCGCTAGTCCCCAGAGAGGATGGGAAAAATTGTCCTACGAAGTATGTAGATTGCATGAAGCAAAGATCGATTGACGGATAGTGTCGAAGATACGTTAGTCTAGGTTCATTATGCAAATTCAAACTTCGTCCTTCTTCGTTACCTATGAATATATTTTTGTAGAGTTCCTTAAAGCCCAGGAAGTGCAATATTTACTTATGAAATTGGGACATTTTTGAAATGTAAATATAGATGGGAAACAGCTGATATGAGTTTTCTTCTGATAAAAGGACAGGGGTTGTAGTAACTTTGCAGAAATGCTTTTGGTTCTAACAGTTTCACATTTGCTTTATACTTTGTTTATTTTCGAAGGACAAATTTCTAAAATTCAAGAAAAATTTATGTATATATATCCAAACAAAGCTGATAAATATTTTACTGAATGCCCTTGAAAGGGATATTTTGTTTCTATTTTCTATTTCTATTTGATGAAATGTTAAAAGTATTGAAAAAGAAGGATTAAAATATTTCAATTAGACCGCGTTTATAATAAAAGTGGTAAAACAATATATGCACAAATTCAGAAATCTTCCCTAATTTTTTCGTTTTTCAACTGTTATTTTTTGCTTTGCAAGTATTGTATAGCGTTAACACAAATTAACTCAGAATCTTAAAACTTTGCATGATATTGTACTACGTGCATTGCATATTTATATACTCCATCTAAATTTAAATAAATATCTATAAATAGGTCTTCACTAAAACAGTTCTACAAAAAAAATTTTAATATTGTTTTAATTTAATCACAAAGCAACATATTTTTTTTTTACAAACTCAATATAATTTTAGTTGGAGGTTAAAATACAACTTCTTAACAGATTATATAAAAATTGGGAATCTATAAATTGCACTTGTATTTTAAAACACTATCAATTGGTCTTTCATAAAATCAAATTTATCTTGTAAACCTTTTCAGACGTGTTTCTTGTAGTAATATATAAAAAGATCAGATAACGCACTTAAACATTCTTCATCATTTAAAGAAATAACATGTCCAATATTTTTACTTCCCCTGCAATGCATGGTAGTGTATAGGGGAAGTATTGGAATCGTGCCGAAAATCTAAACTCCAGTTTTTGACGGATGTACACGTTTTGAGACCTCTAGAATACGAAAAAGCTATTTTTAACGTGACGTCTGCGTGTGTGAGTGTCTGTCAACATGTGTGTCTTTCTGTCTGTGCATTGTTGTATCAACTCTAATTCTAAAACTAATGGAACAAATTTTAATAAAATTTGGTAGGTAAGTTACGTGTGTATGACCCTGGTGCTGATTAAATTTTGGTACGATTCGGGATAAAAGAGCACGTCTTTTTCTGTAAAATAGCCCTCAAAAATTGCCTCTATCCACTCTATCTGGAAAACTAATAGACCAAATATCACAAAATTTGTAGATAAATCACTTGTAAGATAACCTGGTGCTCATTAGATTTTGGTACGATTTGGAAATAAAGAACCTACCTTTTTTTGTGAAATGTCCCGCAAAAATCATTTAATCTAAGAATAAATAACTACGTATGTTCAAATATATCAATGAAATGCTTATTTTACGTGTGATTTTTGACGTCAAAACGAATAACACCAATACCATTAATCTAGGAGTAGCCGTTCTCGAGATATTTTACTTTTTTGAATAATTGAAGAAATAAAGATAACATGAATTTGAGTCTGCAGGGAAAGTGATGTGCTGCTCCCATCAACTTTTTTACTTTCCCTGCAATGCATTGTAATGCATAGGGAAAGTATTGGAATCATGCCGAAAATCGCACCTCGAGTTATCGACCGATCTACATGTTTCGGTATCTTTGAAACACGAAAAGACTACTTTTAACGTGTCGTCATAAAATGTGGTGGAGAAATCACATGTGGGTCATCCTGGTGCTGATTAGATTTTGGTACGATTCGAAAAAAAAAAAAAACTCTGCAATTTTTTTTTTTTTTTTTTTGCGAAATGGCCCGCAAAAATCGTCAAAATCTAAAATAAAAGACTACGTATGATCAAATATATCCATTACATGCTTGTTTTATAAGTAATTTTTGACGTTAAAAAGAATAAGGCCAACCCCATAACTCTCGTTCTCGGGATGTTTTAGTTTCTTTGCATTTTTGCTACGCCACCTTTAAAAATCAGTCCAGTTACGAAATGAAAACGATAATTGAATTAAAAGTGCAAATTCAGTGTAATTTAAAGTAACTAGGGTGTTATTTTGTAAAATAAAACTCAATTTAATGTATTATTGAAGAAATAAAGATAACATGAATATGAGTCTGCAGGGAAAGTCATGTGCTGCCCACATCAGATTATTTATATTCCACTACAGATAACAATTTTTGAGCTGTCAAGGATCCTTAAGAGCACATTAATCCTTTAATAAGAAACGTTCTATATGTAACCTAATTACGGCCGATTTGCTTATATCAGGTACCTCAGATGAACGCTAAACAGTTTAAAACCTACTAAAACGTATATACATATTTTACATATTTTATAGAGCAAAATTTTCATTCATATAAAATATTAAAAATCATATACTAACAAGAAAGATCAATCATGCATAAGCATTGATTATGAAACACTTTCCAACTGAAATGTAATTTCATTTAAAAATTTCTAAAATGTGATTCATTCAGTGGTAATATCTTTTACATTATCACAGTACTACAGTAATTTATTATACTTAAATATTTAAAACTGTATCGAAATATAAATCATCTGATTCTTTATGCAAAATCAATGAATATTTCATTCATATAACTTGTATTCCAGACTCCAGAGCTAAATAATTTTGTGTGAAAAAAATTCAGCAATTCTTATGTAATTCATCTTACAATCGCTTGAGATATTTGCATTCTGCATATGTTAAAATTAGGCTTCCTTGAAGAAATAATAAAAGTTTAGGGATCATTTAAAATCACAACTATTGTAATTGCATAGGCACGGAATTTAGATACACAGATAATACACAGATAATATATATGTGTATGTGTATGTACTCAAAGTATTGGAATCGTGCCGAAGATCGGAACTCGAATTTTCAAAGGATCTACACGTTTTGGGACTTCTAGAACACGAAAAAACTACTTTTAGGAAGACGTCTGTGTGTGTAAGGGTGTATCTGTGTATGTTTCTGTGTGTCTGTGTGGATATTACATCCACTCTAATTGAAAAACTAATGGACCGAATTTCATACAATTTGGTAGGTATGTTTTTTGTGGGAAATCCTGATGTTCATTAGATTATAGTACGATTCGTAATAAAAGAATCTGCCTTCTTTGCGAAATGGCTGCAGAAATTGCCTTTATCCACTCTAGCTAAAAACTAATGAACCAAATTTAACAAAATTTGGAGTATAATATTTCAATAACCTACAAGTGATTTATATACCAAATTTAACAAAATTTTGTATATAAATCATTTGTAGGTTATTCTACTAAGATTCGGGAAAAAGGAACGGGCTATTTTTGCGAAATGGCCAGCAAAAATCGTTATATATAAAAATAAAAGACTACGTATGCTCAATTATATCAATTAAATTCCTATTTTATATGTGATTTTTGACAACAAAAAGAATAAGACTAACCCCATTACTCTAGGACTAGCCGTTCTTGAGATATTCTAGTTTTTTCGCGTTTTCGCTACGCCACCTTTGACAATAAGTCCAGCTATCAAATGAGAACCAAATTTAAGTTTAACGTGTAAATTCAATGTCATTTAAAATACTTATGTTGTGCAGATAAACTCAAATTATCATTGAATAAATAAAGAGAACGAATATGAGTCTGCAGAGAAAGACATGTGCTGTCCACATCAGAATTTTTAACAATATTACACCAATGATTTATAGAAGTGAACGGGGATTATTTTCAGGCCATTTCGAAAAAAATGTATGATCTATATTTAAAGATCCATCAAATTTTTGTCGAATAAAATGTTCAACAAATTTAAGCTGTGTACCAAATTTTAACTCTCTAGGACGTAGGAAAGTGCATTTAAAATGCCATCAATTAAATTTATCATGAAGAGTTATATAAAATTTTAAAAAAATGAAAAATTGTTATCTACCAAATTTATTTTAAAATATGAAGCCACTCCCATATGCAAAACGTTTAAACAAATGGAGAGATATTTATTATATAATATCTCTCTCTTTTCTTTCTGGAAGATATCCCAAAGTCAGAATTTAATTGAATTTGTTTTTTTCCCTATATTAAATAATTTTTTTAATTAAAAAACTACTTAACATATTTTACTGATTTTTTTTTTATATATTCTATGGGATAATGTGAATATTTCCTAAAAATTTCGAAGCAATTCGTGAATTTTAAATTTACTTAAAAAATGTTTGAAAAATTAGGTCCCATAGGGTTCAATGTATTTCATTTTTTCAACCCGGGTTCAATAAAAAACTAATTGGGTGATATTATTTATTTATATTCCCATAGGTCCTACAGACCGTCTGAACAACATACTAAAATTTCATTTTGATAAACTCATTTTTACGGCAGTTATCGTGCTAACGGACAGACAGACAGACAGACAGACAGACAGACAGACAGACAGACAGAATGAACAAAGTCATAAACACTTTTCAACTTTGTTGTAAAGTGTTAAAAAACTGACTGAAATTAGAGATGGATATTATTTTTAAATACGTATATTTCATTGAGTGAATCATAATCTATTTTGGCATGGCTTTTAATTTAAATAATTATTACATCTAAAAAAACTCTTCAATGTTTAACTTTTGAAAGACTTTTCTATATTTCCATTTTAGTGACGTTTTTGGAAATTGAGCATAAAGATCTGGTTCTAACATTGCTATTTTACTACTTCAAAAAAAATTTCATTTTACTAGCTAAAGTCAATGTCCACATTCAAGTAGAAGTTTGAATACAAGAGGTTATAGTTTATAGACAAGTATTTATTGTATATTTTTATGTATCTATAGTGTTTGACTAATGTTAAAGAGGACATTCTACTTCTTAAATCATAAAAATTCGATACAATTTAAAGTTAAATAAAGAAAGTCTTCTGAACAATTCAAAACATTTTGTCACAAATGCACTTCTTTATTTATTTCTGCAAGTTATTTATTACTCAAGATATTAAAAGCATATATAACGTGAGTTCGCAAATTGTGGCAAGTTTATAGTTTGAGCGTGTTTTATGATATTTCAAGAACCATTTGATGTATTCTTATGAAATTGTGTTTGTTTTTTATTAACACTACTGTTAAAAAGTGGAGCTAGAATTAAACCTGTAACACATAAAAACATCAACTCTTTCAGATAAACAAAAATAAATAAAAACAAATAATAATTTGCAGCATTAAAAATTAAAATAATCCAGTAATAGTAGTTTAAAAGTGTATTATAAGAATTTGTCTTCAATAGAACTTAAATGTAGCTTGATTTTGTTTATAAAATGTGTTATGATATCATGCGTGCGACAATCTACTACGATTTTAATGATCAAGAACCCATAAGTAACTGTCTATATATTATATCTCAATTTTCATTTACCTTTTTATTTGCATTGTAAATTTTTTTTATATTTATGTGTCCCAAAAATGCATGCCCAAACTTCAACAGATTTTATTTTTAAAAAAAATTAAACTTGTGTTGATTCTGTTGATCTTGCACATTTTAAAAGTAGATTTACCCCTTTCCAACGCTTTCCATATTTTATTCTATATATTTCTTGAAATTTAACAACCAGTACTTTATTTCTAAAAATTCCAGCAACTAGCACGTTTATCTACATGTGTGTACTGCTATTTACCGTCTCTAATTTTCTTCCGCGTCTCAAACGATGCAGAAGAAAGCTGTATACTTTCAGCGCACAACAAATGGCACAATTACACCAGAGAAGCTTATCGGTTTTTTACTTTATCTAATTTTTACTTTATTTTCATTTTCTTATTTTTGATGTAAAGTACCTTAGAGCGCGGGATATGGAACAAATCATGAAAGAAATGTGACGGGGATACAACGGAAGTGTGTAATGGAAGTGCCACCATATTGTCACGAATATCTAGCAAGAAACCATTATTATAACTTAAAGTCCAGGACGTGTGACATTGGCGACTTTTTTCAGAATTTGGCAAAATATAGCTAATTTAGCAACTTCTGGTGAGTTCTGGACACTTCATTAATTTAGTAGATTGGCTAAGATCTTTTTTCTGGAAACTTCCGCGGAGACGTTATCTTTCAGTTGAGTGTTAACCCCGTGTTTAAGCGCACGTACGTTAAATTTGTGAGATCGAAAGTCCCAAGAAGATGGTGTAGGAGAAGGAGATTACAGTCCCTGTGGATGTCCAGGGTCACAGTCCCAGTCGTCTAAATAGATACCTTACACCTTCTGGTAGATTTGGCAGTCTTGATCGAAAGAAAGAAAAATTGAGTGTTGACTTGATGAGTAAAAGTGAATTATGAATTCGTTAGTCTCTGAATCAATTATGAAAGAAATGTGACTGTGATTAAGTGAATTTATGTAACAGAAGTACCACTATACCTGCACTGCAGAATTCAATACAGACCTCATATGAAGTTCTTATTTTCTTTATATATTCCCTTTAAGCTGTATTATAAAACAATTCTGGCTGAAAACTGTGAAAATTTAAAGTTTAGACCACCGACATCTACGCATCGAGACGTTTTATGTTAACCTAGTTTCTATTTATGTGTCGTGTTTAGATATATTTATATAGGACAAATAGAAAACTCGGGGCCCTAAAATTTCATTCGCCACCCCACCCCACCCTACCCCCGACCAAATAGTCCTGAAAGAAATACTAGGTGTGCACAGCACAACTCAAATCTCTGCTCAAGTTGTGTACGTCTGGATATTGCCACTTTTAATTGTAATAATAGGAAAATTTGCTGTGTTTTGGCAACAACTCTCAAAGTCTTCCATGGTCCGTGACGTCACAAATGACGAAATGGTAAGCTCGTCGACGTCAGGCTGACGACATTTTGATTGGCTGCCGGGCTGATCACCCGTCCTTATATTAAAGAACCTTGATACAAAGAACTAGGATTCAAATATTAATTATTTTTATTTCAAATTATTTTTTTGAAAATTAAACAGTTTTGATAGATTAATAGAATACAGTTTAATTCATCCCAAACGGTCACAAACGACGAAGGTATTGATGACGAAATGTCTGGATATAATGATTGCTGTCACTCCAACGGGCGAATGTACGGTTTGCGCAATCGATTAGTGTATACTAGCGTATAGTACAGATGTCTCATATAGTACAGAGGGGTTAATACTCTGTATAGTACAGAGGGGTTAATACTCATTTCCGGTGGTGCTTCGCTCCCCCCGCCCCTGAGGTATGCCTTCCTCTGTAACGTCTAAGGAGATTCGCGATCTCTCTTGCGCCCGAGAACAAAATGCGCGCGTTTGCTATTCCCGTGACATCACATGCGTAGATCCATGTAAAAAGAAATCAGCCAGTCAGTCCCGGATTAGGGCGCCCCTGTTTTATACCATCGTCACACACAACATATATCAACCTTTTCCCATTCGAAATATACTAAATGAGGGATGTTCACATCAATGTGTAACGCGTAACATAGTTACTCCGTTATTTAATCACGAACTCTCTGTCAATTCACTGTGACAAACATGACTATTTACCGATTTAAAGCGATCTATAGATATCTGCGATAGGAGCACTATTCCCAATTTTATTTTATAATAAAAACTCTGAATGCAGGTGAACACAATTCTCGTAAATGAATTTCAAATAATTCTAATCCATTTCAGCGTGAAATTATATTTATAAAAACATTTATACCAAGTTAGTGCGAATTATAAATGCGGAAAGCATTTCCATAAAAACATAGTTTTCGTTTAGAGTTTAAGTAGGGGATAAAATCTCGTAAGCTAAGACATTTTTTTAACAGAACACGCAAATTAATTCACCATTAACAAAAAGACGGCAGACTAATTTGGAAATGTGTAAATTTTCGCAGAGGAAATATTATATTTATAAAACCAAGAAATCCCAAAACAAATTATTTCTCCTGAAAAGTGATTTTAATTAGAAATTAAGAGCTTAAGCGCAAATCCGTGTGGGAAATGTTTTTTCTTGTTTTGAGGAAGAATTAAATACTCTTCAAGATTGGGCTATATAATATTTAATTTGAATGACAATTAATTTTCTGAGTTATTGGAAATAAAAAAAATACACACACACTCACACACACACATACAGGGTGTCCCAAAAACATTGACTTCGGCTTTTATTCCTTAAATATTGATTTTAGACATATATAATAAATTAAAAAGTTGCTTAAAAAAAGGTACACAATTTTATGAAATCGATTAAAATTATCATGGGAATTAAATTTTAAGAAATACAAAATTTAAATTTTTATACGGCCCCCGTACAAAAATATTTCCAATAAGTAAAATGTGCCCCGTACACTAATAAGGTGATGTACAAAACTTCAGAATTCATCATAAAAGGTCCCAGAGATATGAAAAGACAAAAATGCTGACTTAAACCATTTTTCGATGCATCGACATGGGTTCTCAGAGGGGAAAAATCATGTCTGCGGATCGCGTTTCAGGGGCATACACAACTTATGAAAGAAAACAATGATTATATAAATACATAATAATTTTGCTATTTATTGGTAGAAAAGTATCTACACTGTGTAGAAATAATAACTTTACACAAAGGTTACAAATCTTGTTCAAAATGTTTTCCATCTATGCCAATACAGAGCTGCATTCACCTGATAACTGTTTTGTGCACTTAATCAAGTTCTTGTTCGGTGATGTCACGACAACCATCTTGAATGCATTGTTGCAACTCTGCTTTATTTAAGAGAGGTGACAGATAAATAGTTGTGCGTAAACAACCTCACAAATAAAAATCCATAGACGTTAAATCAGGCGATCTAGGGAGAAATTCGACTGGCCCATGCAAGCCAATCCACTTGTCTGGAAACTCGTTATTTCACCAGTGTTTCGCAACTGTAGTATGGTGAGCTGCAGATCCGTCCTGTTGAAACCATACATGTGGATGTTCTGTTAGGGGCAGTTCATCCATAAAATCAGGAATAACCGCATGCAGAATCTCATTAACCTATCTGTCACCTCGTCAACGTTCCATCATACAGTATGGGTCCAAGCAAACTGTTTCTGAAAATACTACACCATACATTCACAGAAATTGCTTCTGATAATGAATATCACGTACCACGAATGGATTTGTGTCAGACCAGAAGTGCTCATTTTGAGAATTTATGCATCCATCTTGTTTAAAACAGTATTCGTCAGTCCAAATTACGTTTTTCAGGAAAGAGGGATTTGCATCTTCCTGATTTAGAGCCCAATTACAAAAATCTAGACGACGTTGATAATCTGTTGGCTGCTGTCCTTGCACACCATGAATGTTAAACGGATGCCATTTATTCCGTCTCAGTATTATTCACATTGTTGTACGTGGTGCGTTCATTTCTGAAGCAGCGGTACGAACACTACTATATGTGTGACTGTAAAAGTAAGCCAGTTGTAAAAGTAAGTCAGTTGAGTGAAGTCTGGGCCTATCTAGTCCACCTACACGATGTATAAATCTCCCAGAAGGATGTCGAGAATTGGGAAAAGTACGTTGATATTCCCGTGCAGTTTCGTCGGCATTGCGATTGCATAAACTGTACAGCATGAGCATCTCAAAAAGTTCTTCGTTGCTGTATTGCGATATATTGTCGGTAAGGGCTGACTACACTCTCAAAATTTAGCAGAAATATGATATACTTAAGGGTCACTCAGACTGCCGGGTTGCGCGCGCTTCGCTTGCGTAAGCGAGGCGATTGATCAATGGCAGAGCAAAAACAACTTTCTCATGTGATGATGCTTCTGTTGCGATTGTGTGATGCACCGATTAGAGGCAGATATTTGCATATACATACATTTTTAATGTTCATTTTGATTGTACCATTTCCAAGTTTTATTCTGTAATTGATCATGTACAATTTTAAGGTATTTTTCAGGAAGCATATTTTTGAAAAATTGTAAATAAATCTAACATGAGGCAGATATTATTTGCCTATGATGCATTTCTGCGTTGCGTCATTTACACTCTTGCTGTAAACATTTACATTTTAATGTGTGATTAATCCCTCACCAACTTTCTTTAAACATATCTCTGGGACTTTTTTGATAAAATACTGAAATTTTATACATCACCTTATTAGTGTATGGGGCATATTTTACTCATTGGAAATGTTTTTGTACCGGGGCCGTATAAAAATTTAAATTTTATATTTCTTCAAATTTAATCCCCTGAAAATTTTTATCGATTTCATAAATTTCTGTACCTTTTTTTACGCAACTTTGTAATTTATCGTATATGTCCACTATCAATATTTAAGGAATAAAAGCCGAGATCAATGTTTTTGGGATAACCTGTATATATATATATATATATATATATACATATATATATATATATATATATACATATATATATATATATGTGTGTGTGTGTTATCCCCACACCATCAAGAAACAACTTTGTTTTCTACTGAAAAAAACTCTTGGTTATTTGCGCAAATCCTGTCGGTATGATGCCCATCCATCTGGGCCATCAATATTTCATTTATGTTCACCAATAAATATAGCAGTTATCCAAACCTGATTCACTTTGTATTTCAGATGACGACAGTTTTTGAGTCGATGATAGACGAAAAAGTTTTCTGTCATCTCGAGAGCTGGTACATTTTGGACGGCCTGATTTATCTTTTACTTTATAATCGCATCCCTATTATAGCACAGCATAAATGCTTCATTTTGATCGATTTAATATTTTCGCGATATCAAGAACAGACTTTCTATAAGCTTTTAATCTCCAAATTTTACACACTTTGTCTTTGTAAACTGTTTCATATGCGGCATTGTACTGAATGGAGAGAGGTGAAACGCAGCAGTCTTAAATATAGTGAACAAATGTCTGCAGAACTGTTTTATGCAAATTACTACCTTATTTGTATACTTTATTTTGATTTTCCATATTTTTTGTTACTTTTGCATAAACTTTTGAAACAAGTTTTTTTTATGCTTTTTTTGTGTTTACTTCGTTTATTGAAACCTGCAAATCAAACAGTTATGTTCATATTCTTATATTGTTTATTAGTCGTTATTAAATATATAGTGAAGGAATTGCATTTCTTATTTTTTTCTTCTTATATCTATTGCTTATACTGAAGTGCATAAACTTTTGAGACGCACCTTATGTAACTCATGTGGTAGTTAGCATGTTAATATTTTATTTTCAATTCGTATGTCAAAAGAACGTAGGTTGACATCGTTCCTATATTTCCAAATATCAACATTCTCCAGGAGTTTACAATTTTCTATATCGTTAAATTTGTGCTATCCTTGCATGTCGGGAAAAAACGTTTGCTTCTGCTTGCTGATAAATTTAATTCATGCGATAGTCAACATGTTAAATTTCTGTTTTTAATCCGTGTATCAAAAGAACATATGAGAACATCGTACCTATATTTCCAATTATCAATATTCTCCTGATGTTTACATGTTTCCATATGGTTAAATGTGCGCCATCTTTGCTCATAGAAAGAAATCGTTGCTGGGATAGCCATTGATTGCTGTTCGGTAAGGTTTGAGCTCTTTCATGAATGAGCTCCGAAGCTTCAGCTACAAGAGAAGCATACAGCATCAATATGCAATAATTTGCAAAATTTAGGCAGAACATACACCATGCTACCATAGAGTAATAAGGCTCATAGTCATAATCATCCCCTGAATAATCTTCTGGATTTAATGTAAATACCAACGTAGACAGCATTGTCGTTGCAATGTAAATCGTAGCGTTAAAAACCAAAAATGATAATTTTCTGTCGGCTATTAATACAATATTTTGTAACGAAATGTAGGACATTAAAACCCTATTATAATCTAAATCGCGCGAGACTGTTATAAACTCGGCGAAATTCAGAAAAGCTTCCTGAAGTTGATAACAAATTAAGCCGTACAGTATAACAAAATTGTTTAATGCCGGCATTAAAAATGCAGATAATAGAATTTGGTAGGTTATTGTCATAAACTCGAGCACATTATCTGAAGCAAATTTATCAAAGAGGGATGGATCCTCTTTCAACCATGCATAAGCTTGTAAAATGTCCATCACTAAATTTAGAATATGGGCTATTGTACTGAATAAAGTCCATCCATATAGAAATAAAATTTCCTTTCCATTTCTTCGAACGAGTTTCTTCCCTAGTTTCCGGGAAAATTTTTGAATATCTGATATTTTTGAATTGATAACAGCATAATTAATTACTAAAATGCCTATCGTCATAGCCTGAGCTAACACATGATGTATCGTCTCATAGAAAAAATTTCTGATTGGCACAATTGCCACGTAAATAATTATCAGACATAATAAAGCTTTTAAGATATATTTCGAAGGCTTGATAAACCATTGTTGAGTCTGGCTGTTATTTGGTATAGAAAAACTGAAGATTGCGTTAAAGCGAAAAAGCGAAAATATCAGTCTATATAAAGATTTTGCATCACCAAGTTTTACTCTGAGACTCTTTGAAGAGTATCTAGATAATTCCATATTTTCTTATTTATATTATCCTATTCATTAGTGGGCATTTAAAATGTCTTATTTTCGATCAGGATCGTAAAATTTTTCCGATCTGCAATAAGTGATATAGTGTGGAGGCTTCACCCCAACATCTCCTTAACTGTCTGGGACTATCCAGTGAAGATTCTATCTCTTAAGAGCTGCTGGTTTTGTATTTTCTTGAGATCCATGCGCTCCATGGACTTGGTCTAGCTTAGGATCTGGCTGAGCAGAATTAGTAACAAAACAACTAGAGAAAAGTGTATTGTGAACTTCTATAGAAAGTTTCGAAGAAATCGCAGAGATCATCAAAACTGAAGAATCTCAATCGCTTTCTTAACGAGTATTAAACATTAAACACTAAGAAATACATAGTTCTTGTATAGTAATTTAAATTTAAATATGCACATATAAGTTTCTGAAAATTTCCAAATGTGCTTATTTCAACAAAAATTTAAAAATCATGTTAGGATTAAAATGCCTATTACTTCTACAAGTTATGAATATGCAACTTATATATTTTTATTCATGTTTAAGATAATGAAATTTCCCATGATATTCGAAATCAATACATGCATATATTGTAAGTTAAACATTCTATATATTTTTAAATACTACTATACATTTGTAGATTAGCAGTTGATTGTCCTTTATTTGTGTGATAACTGTGTTGAATTCCTCTGTATATTTTATTAGATTTTTTTAATCTTCCCATTTACCAACATCATATTCTTTTGTACATTGCGTATAACGTATCGTTTACATCAAGGTCACAAATTATATTTGAGCTGATGTATTTCTTGTCTTAAGACAAATGGTTCGTTTACCAAAACCGTTTAATAGGGTAATATTTTCATAATTTGTACTTTTATTAAACATGGTTCCTTTATTGCAGCAAGTTATTTTCAGCTATCTGACCTAGTAGTTTGTATACTGTAAAAAGTCGATACAGCCGGAATATTGTATTATAACTCTGCGATAATATAACAAAAAAAAAATTTGACATGTATAACATTCCAATTCTCTATTTGTATGACTTGTCTTTTCCATGTGAATGTTTCTGCTTAAACTGCAGAGTTCACTTCGAAGATATGTACTTGCAATAAGAGCTATGGCCTACTGACAAGCCATCTCAGTAGCTCAACGGTAGAACATCAACTGACCAGTAAGAAAATCCGTGGTTCGATTCCTGGTTGGGACAGCAAGATTCTTTACAATATATTCTGTAAAATCTTACAAAGATGTCGGAGGTCTGAAAGTGACCCTAGTAAGACTAGCACGGATTTAGTGGACTCTGTGATATTGAGCGCCGAATTCAAACAGAACAACGGTCACACAGAAAGTTAATATGGAATATAAAAATAGCATCAAGAGGCTAACTTGAGGTAAAAATAGCAGGAGGTGGTCATTTCGAGTGCCAGCTGCACATCAATCTGAAATTAGAGGATGGAGAATGTAGAGTCCACATCGACGATACTTGCAATTCCTTCTCAGTAGCTCAAACAAATAGCATCGGCTGGCCAGTACGAAGATCCATGGTTCGATTCCAGGTAGGGGCAACAAGGATCTTTACAAAATGTGCTCCAATTTGTTATTCTTGCACATTTGAGTTATAATAATATTAATGTCTCGCAGCACAAGCATTTGTTGTTTGCTTAACTGTTGTCTGGCAATAGATCGCAAAACGGTTTCCACAACAAAAATATTTTTTTAATACTTTCATAAATTATAAACACTTATTTTGATAACTGATGAACACCTATACTTCTGTTAAATAAGCAATATCTATAAATCAATAATATGAAAAGCCACGTAATCAAACACGGTGCTGTGTTTGATAAAAAATAAAGCTACATGCGATCTGGTGTTATTGTATCATCCGCAGCAAAGATACAAAATGAAAAGCATCTGCCAAGTTGATGTTTTATTTCCAAAAAGTAGATCCATCACGTATCTTCTTTTTAGTGAAACCAAATCGTACTTATAATCGTACCATACAATTTTTTCTTACAATTTATTTACTGAAGAAAGCCACAAACTGAATTTCTTTACTTATAAATAATCCAATTTCCATTAAATGTTTCCGCGCTGTAAATCCAAACTACTTTTATTAGAAAAATAAAATGAACCAAACAGTTCCATATCTTTTGACAACAATTCGTTATACAAGTTGGTAAAAACATGATATAAAAATATGGTATATTCAGTACATGAATTTCCCTACATAATACAACGATTTTAAATTTGTACAGTCAACCATGTACAAGATACTTCTGGAGTGGTATGCATTGAATCATAAACATTAAATCATAAGTAATCAGTATTGCATTGAATCACAAACAGGAGCTATGCTCTTTTTTCATAATGTCGTACAAAAAATAAATAAATAAATAAAAATAGCGTTCTGTAGATTTTACGATAATTACTTCAAAATTCTACTTCATCATATAAAATTCTACTTCATCGATAAATCTACATCATATAAAAATCTACTTCATCGATATAAAAATCTAGTAAGTTCAGTACATGAATGTCCCTACATAATACAACGATTTTACATTTTTGCAGTCAACCGCGCATAAGATACTCTCGGAGTGGTATTAATGCATTAAATCATAAACTGGAACTATGCTCTTTTTTCATGATGTCGTACAAAAAATAGCGTTCTGCAGACTTTACGATAATTACTCAAAATTCTAATTCATCATTACCTAAAAAAACAGCGATGAGTTATACAAGTTGGTAATAACATAATATAAAATCTGGTATGTGCAGTACATGAATTTCCCTACACATCACAATGATTTTACTTCTTCTACAGTCAATCATGTACAAGATACTCTCTCAGTGGTTTTAATGCATTGAGTCATAAAAATGAGCTATACACTTTTTACTTTCCTTATATACATAATGTATAAGGAAAGTATTGTGACGGGGTCGAAAATTCGAATTCGAGTTTTCGACGGGAGAGCACGTTTCAAGTATCCCTGATCACGAATCAAACATTTTTGAAGTGATGTCTGTGTGTGTGTGTGTGTGTGTGTGTGTGAAAGTATGTGTGTGTGTGTGTGCGTGTGTCAGTGAGTCTGTGGAGACGATAATTGACGAACGAATGAACCGATTCGAACCAAATTTGGTACAAAAATCACAATCCGTAAACACTATTGTTTTTATACGCAAACGAATGTTCAGAACCCCCCTAAATTTTCGAATGAAATTTTGAAAAAGACGGCAAAAAATCAAAACCACTAATAACATTACGCAAATAGACATTTCTTATGTAATTTTTCATTAGAAAACGATTGACATAAATTTTAGAACGCTAACATGAACCGTTCTCGAGATATTGTACTTTTTTCAAAAAAATTATCAAAAAGACATATAAAATAAAAAAAAATATTTCCTATCGAGAAACATGTTCACTTTTCATATGTAATACCATGCGATAAATTGGGTGACATTATTCTCGTGGATCTAACTCGTTCCATTCATGAAAAAAGATACTTTGAATAATACTTTTGTATTTGAACGCCAATAGTCATTTATATGCTGTAAAAATAACTTATTTCTTAGTGCATAACGCTTTGAGAGATTTTGGAGACGAATTTGGCGGAATGTCGCCAACATGGCGACTTTTTGAAATGTTGCCAAATTAACGAAAATCTCGCCAAATGGATAAAAATAACACTAAATCAATGAAAATGACGACTAATTATCAAAAATTCAATATATTGGAAAGAATATTAGTATCTACTATAAGAAAAACCTATTTTTTTACTGTACAAGTAGTAAATTTATTACATTATATAAGGAAAGTCATGTGTTGCCCACATCAGATTTTTTAGTAATGCCATACAAAACATAGCGTTTGCAGACTTTAGGATAATTACTCAAAGTTCTACTTCAGCATTACCTAAATTAGCCGCGACGGAATTTAAAGATAATTGCTTCGTCGCATCCCTGAACTTAGCTTTTATTATTATACATATACCGATAATCGGGTCACGTCGTGACATCAGAATTAATCAATTTTATTTGTGCCAAAGTATCCTTCAGATGGATCAAGAAGAATTTTCACGGCAAACATTACCGACAATGCTTTTGAAAGTCTCTATGTCATAACTGTGATAAATGTTATCACAGAACTTTGCTAGAATTATACATATTTATTAAAACTATTACTCTTTCATCTGCCCCTATCGTAAGCCATCGTACTCTAAATTGAAAATTTCCATATCTTCACATCATGTGTCTCGTCAGAGTCATCGTTGTCAAAAACGTTCAGTGACCGTCTCTCAGACTAAACCTGACAGGAAACTAACATTTTAAATCATATTTATTTTAAAATTTAAAAAGATACAATGCTGATGACAAAGAAGAGGAATCTAAAAAAGTTGTGAACCCCTATTGCATAACATTGTAAAAAATCTGATGTGGGCAACACATGACTTTCCTTATATAATGTAATGAATTTACTACTTTTACAGTAAAAAAAATAGGTTTTCTTATAGTAGATGGTATTCTTTCCAAGATATTGAATTTTCGACAATTAGTCGTCATTTTCATTGATTTAGCGTCATTTTTATCCATTTGGCGAGATTTTTGTTAATTTGGCAACATTTCAAAAAGTCGCCAAGTTGGCGACATTCTGCCAAATTCGTCGCCAAGCGTTATGGATGAAAAAATAAGTTATTCTTACAGCAGATATACGACTATTGGCGTTCAAATACAAAAGTATTACTTAAAGTATCTTTTTTCATGAATGGAACGAGCTAGATGCACGAGAATGATGTCACCCAATTTATCGCATGGTATTACATATGAAAAGTGAACATGTTTCTCAATAGGAAATATTTTCATTTTATGACTTTTTGATAATTTTTTTGAAAAAGAGAGAACGGTTTATGTTAGCGTTCTAAAATTTATGTCAATCGTTTTCAAATGAAAAATTACATAAGAAATGTCTATTTGCGTAACTTTATTAGTGGTTTTGATTTTTTGACGATTTTTTCAATATTTCATTCGAAAATTTAGGAGGGTTCTGAACATTCGATTGCGTATAAAAACAATAGGCTTCCAGTGTTTATGGATTGTGATTTTTGTTCCAAATTTTGTTCGAATCGGTCTATTCGTTCGTCAGTTATCGTCTCCACAGACTCACTGACACACACACACACACACACATCACTCCAAAAATGTTTGATTCGTGATCGGGGATGCTTGAAACGTGCTCTCCTGTCGAAAACTCGAATTCGAATTTTCGACCCCGTCACAATACTTTCCTTATACATTATGTATATAAGGAAAGTAAAAATGCTCACATCTGGAGGTAGAAACTGTTAATCTTCCTTGGCTAACGTCTTTAGCGAGGTGCTGCAAACTACTGTATGGGTGAATCCAACAATTACCCATCTAGTGAAACAATGTGCCGCACTCTGTGTAAACGGAGTTTAAAATTCATCGTTTTACTTACTTATATTAGCTATGACTTGTAATCGTCACAACTTTCTGGATGTTGACTTTAATATACTATTAACCTTGGCAGTTATACAGTGAAATTTTTTACATTAAATATACTTTTGAAATATTATTGAAATATATTTATGAACCCTAATAAAAAAACATTTATTTAATTTACAGAATTTTTCACAGTCTCAAATGCAATTGAGTGATAGAATAATGCTATTCATCGTTATTCATTTTTGGTTTAACTAAGAGATAGTTGCTAAAATGGCTGCTGTCGAAAAAAAATCTACCTATAGACTAATAAAAAAAAAATTAGACTTGTTATGGTAGATTAGTGCCAATACGAAATCCACACCACAAACGTATTTCATATCTCGTACATTTCCTTTGTAACTCGAGCACCTGCTGAATTAAACACCTGAAACCTGCTGAATTAAATACTTTAAACGAAACCTGCTGAATTAAATAATTGAAACGAAACCATCTGTTGAAAATTTTATGCCGCCACTCTCATTAACATTTACTGTAAATACTGTAAATATAAGCACGATTTCAATGCCTCAAAAGAACAAACTTCGAAATTGAAGGAATGGGGGCGGTCAAATGTGGGCGTGGCTAAATAGACTGTTGATACATATGTAATTTCTAAAAGGGGTTGCGACTTGTGTTAGATTTTCACAATTATATCTAGTCTATATATTTTCTATACAATACTTAGTTTCTGTAAATGAATATAATTATCCGTATTTTTCATGTGTTTACTTTTTTGTGGGAAACAAAGCTGCTTTAAACTTTACCTACGCCCATAGACAAAAGTAAAAAAAAAAAGACAATTTCCTATAATGCCACCCTTTAACGTCAGGAAAACCTGTAGGATATTGAAAATCTTTGAATTGTTATTATCAAAATTTTGGGGCCTGTTATTTTATGGCCATAATCGTTTTCGTGGGTAACTTAGGACTCGCAAAAAGTGTTTCTAGGCTGTACAACTGGAACTTCTAGAAAAAATATTTTCTGTGTTTGGTATTTTAATGTCTGCATTTAGTAAACACTAGCAGCATACCCGTTCTTCGTACGGAATATATAATATAAAGAAACTTATAATTCGCAATCATGTGCAAATTCCGTTAAAATATTAAATTTATTGCTCCTAAAGAGAAGTTTAAGAATATCTGTTCTCACTATGCAGAATTTTCTCCACGGGCAGATCTGAAGAATAAAACATCCTGACCCCTTTTGTAAGCAAATTTACAAAAAAAAAGGAATTGAATCATTATATGCAACCCTGTACTACTTATATTGTCGCAGATTAGAAAATATGCCAGTGTGTTGGTAGAACCCGTATTACAATATGAGTCTCAAAAATATTTGCCAAAATAAAAGAGATGACGTAATAAATTGAAAATATCACTAATCCCCGTAATCTTTATACCAGAAGGCCGTAATTGATTCCAATATATAGATTCCAATAGATTTAATAAAAATCGTATAGCACATAACGCATTGGATCCGTTGCTAAGCGACATGATATCAGTTGCTTAAAATAAATTGATGGAAATCATATCGTCTGAATAATGCTATCTCCATGGAAGGTTTGGCGACATTTTTGTCAATTTAGGGATAACTTAAAAAATCGCCAAATTTATCGCCAAGTGGGACTGTGGAACTGATAATCCCATTTTGCGACAAATTGACGGAACATCATCACAATACTATCCCCTAACAAAACACAATTTATATCATTTATTAAGCGCAATTTTATCAATTCCATGATATTTTTATGGATTTACAAATATTTTTATCAATTTGGTGATATTAAAAAAATTCGTTAAATGTGTTACTAAGTAGGATGGATGAACTGACCGACAAATGCTACCGAAAGACCATTTCAATACTCTATTCTAAAAAAACAAATCATTGATTTGCGTCATTTTTATAAATTTGGAAACATTTCCGCTAATTTGGTAAGGTTTAAGAAAAGTTACCAAGTTATTTAGAGATATTCCTCTAAACTCGAAGCTCTAAATTTGCAGATCTGAAGAATAAAATATCCTAATCCCGCTTGTATATAATAAATGAAAACACTAAAATTGTATTATAAGATACAGCCGTTCTACTCTTTTTCTGCTTCAATAATCGGCTAAATGAATTTATTGGGTAAACACAATATATGAGTTTATTAGCTAAACACAATATATGAGTTTATTAGCTAAACACAATATATGAGTTGGAAACCTCTTTGCTAAAATAAATGAAAGTGATGTACGCTGTCCGCAATTTATATAATTAAAAGAACAACCAAACCTTTCATTTAAAAAATATATTTTTTCATCCATTTATTTATTATTCAAATAGAAAAAATAATAATAAATATTAACAACACATTTAATTTCATTCCGTTGCCGAGCAACATGATATAAGATAGAATCTTCCTCATAAAATGCGAAATTAAATAGCCATTTTGATTTCTTTATACTTTTCATCGTTGAGTAATAGCTTGTGAAAGATAACCATGGAGGTAGATTTTTCCATTTAAATTCATGTTTCAAACAATTCGTGTTTTCCGATAGTGACTATTTAATGCAAAAATCCTGCACCAATCTCGGAAATAAAGTTTTATTTCCTTTCGACGTTTTAAACAAACGATTTGTATCCTTTCCGTTTGAATAAACCACGGAGTTGGAGAGTATAACTCATAGGAAAAAGTTCCGTTTTTCATTAATATCTCGACAACCCGTGGTCTTAGAAACTCGAAACTTGGACAAAATTTATGGATGGCTATTTCAAGGCTATCCACAAAATTTCATTAAATTCAGTTCAGCCGTTTTTCTGTGATGATGAGACAAACGAAAATTTCGTTTTTTACTAATATCTCGAGAACCACTGGTTGTAGAAACTCCAAACATGGACTAAATTTTAAGTGGGGCTATTTCTAAGCCACCCACCAAATTTCATCAAATTCGGTTCAGCCGTTCTCCCGTGATGATGGGACAAACAGACAGACAGACAGACAGACAGATTTTCAATTTTATTTATATAGATTAAATTAAGACGTTAATTTGTAAGTTTTTAGCGAGCTTTATAAAAAAAGATAATAGGGACAGAAAAGTTTTTCCAAATAGTATTGTTTTATTTTTATTGCTGTTGATATTTGAAAGATAATTTTGTTTTATTCACTAGGACCTCTACATCAATGTGCTCTAATATTCTTAAACTAGTGGCTGCAGCCAGTAAGTATCCAGCAGTTCCTGGTGCGGTAAATTTCAGTATAAAATAAGAAAGATCAATCATGCAGAAACATTGATTATGAAACACTGAAACACTTTCCACCTGAAATGCAATTTTTTTAAACATCTCTAAAATGCGATACATTCAGCAGTGATATTTTTAAAATTATCACAATACTACAATAATTTATTATATTTGAAAACTTCATCGAAAACAAATGAACTTTATTCAAATGGCGTCATCGAAATATAAATCGGTTTTATTTCTGTATAAAAGCAGTGAATATTTCATTCATAAACTTTCTTCCATTTCTTTCATTTAGAGGCGATATAATAATTTAATGTATTTGAAAACTTCATCGAAAATAGATGAACTTTATTTAATTGACGCCATCGAAATATAAATCGTCTGGCTCTTTATTGTAAAAGTAGTGAATATTTCATCCATAACTTTTTTCCATTTCTTTCATTCAGCCGCGATATTTTTAAAATTATTACAGTACTACAATAATTTATGTTACTTCGAAACTTAAAACCATGGGAGAAACTTTCTAACTTCATGCTTAAAACTTCATCGAAAAATGCAATTCTATAGAATCGTCTGTTTCTCTATGTAAAATCAATGAATGTTTCATTTATATCAGTTATATTGTAGATTCCAGACCTAAATAATTTTGCTTTAAAGAAATTCAGCAATTCTTATGCAACTCATCTTACAGCTTGATGTGTTTACATTCTCCATAAGTGAAAATTAAGCTTCGTTGTTGAAATAATCAAAGTTTGATGATCATTTAAACTAAAAAATATTGTAATTGCGTTGGCAGTATATAGATACACAGAAAAAAAAAATAAAGTGGTTTTAGGACGGATGTGACACTAAATATAAATTAAAAAGAACTTTAAAAATCACGATTTTGGCACAAGATGGATGGCATTGATCAATTAAACTCAAACATTTTCTAATTGCGTTGGCGCAGTATATAGATGCACATAAATTAAGCAAACATAAAGCGGTTTTAGGACCGATACAATACTAAATATAAATTAGAAAGTACTTTAAAAATCACGATTTTGACACAAGATGGGTACCATATTATATTTAGAAGTGGATCACGTGATCTCTCCATATAATATGAGTGTAATTATTATTTTAATTTTTATTCAAGAAACCACCAAATATATTTTGCTGAAATTTTTTTCTTATTTTTATTGGATAATTCGAATATCTCCTAAAATTTCCGAAGCAATTTGTTAATTTTAAATTCACTCAAAAAATGTTTGAACAAACGTTGCGATTGGCTAGCTACTTCTGTGGCATTCTGAGAAGGCTACAATTCACATCCTAGCATGTCCCAGACGCATTCTATTCGCAATAGGTCTGGAGATCTGGTTGGCTATGGGAGGGTAATAAATTTTCGAAGACATTATTGAGAAAGTCGTGAAGTATGTGGTCGAGCATTGTCGTGTTGGTAAATGGAACCAGGTCGGCTTGACAGAAGCAATGCAATCATAATAATGCAATCATAATCTTGATAAGCAAAGCAATCAGCTACAGATTATCGTCATCGTACAAGTAATTCATCAGATTGGCTTGAAGCACAGCTAGAAGAGCCTGTCATATCACGTGTGATGGCCGTATGTCGCTTAACAATAAAGGCGGAATTGGAACGGGGGTTTCCCCTCCTTCACACACATATGCTGCGGTTATCAGTACTGGGACAGAAACGAGATTCTTCGCTAAAGACAATATGCTTCCAATCGGACACTATTCAGAGCTTGGCACCAATCCAAACGGCTCTACCTAAGTTGAGTGTTAGTTATAGGCGTCTTAATGGACGTCAACGTCTAATCCCATATTCTGCCAGTCGTTTCCGAAAAGTGTAATTTGATACAGGATGCATGAAGAGTGTCAAATGCTGTCGGATTACTGATAGCGACACCATTGGTGTCCTCTCCCGACTGCACAATCCTCTCGAACAGTTTTCTGTCTGGGGTGTACTGAGGCTCTGCGATGAGTACATACATTTTCTCTGATACATTGCTGCCAACACCTAGCAACTATCATATCGCTCTGACCAAGATGGCGAATAATACGTTTGTTGGACCAACCAGCTTCCCTTAGGCCTATAACCCGAACGCTCTCTAAATCCGTCCAATTTTCGCAGCGCCGTCGAGTACGTCTCAAAGGGTGAAATTTTTGTGCACAACTTGCAGTATCCAAGCAGGACATCCAGTTCCAATTACCCGTGAGTGAGAAGACCGGTCGTTTTAAATGCTGCACGATGTTTGTTGTCATGTGCGTTGTATGAGCCCTATAACATCTTTGGCGCTGATAGTTTGATCATTTACGCAACTCTTAAAACGATATTTGCATGCCGAGTTTCGCAACTCTAGCTCAAATTTTATTGGTGCATATATTTTTTGCAACAGCGTGTATAATTTCGTATATTTTTAATATGCATTTAAATAAACATCCAAGAATGTAAATTTTCTTGACGAATGATATTGAAGATCTAGACCACACGACTGACCATAAGGCTTACAGCAACTTAATGTGTGGCCGGATTGGCAAATGATGTGTAATAATTTCGGTATAATTCATTACTATTTGAATATAGTTTAACAAACATTGAATATCTTTTCCTTTAGATATTAATTTTGCCAGCCTTTCGAAATATGGTGTCCTGGAAAAATCTCAAATCAAACTCCCTTTAGCTACGCTACTGCTTGCACATTTATTAATTACATTTTACTGTAATTGTATTATAAGCGATACAGGGCGCTTTTTCTTGGATAGAGAGATAATTATATTTAAAAAAATAATCTTAAAGGAATAATTCTCACCTTTATACAATCTCTCATAAAAAGAAAAAGTAATAACAAAACAATCCCAAAATGAGAAGTTTACTAACAATGTAATAGTGGTACAGCCGTCTACCTTAGAAAACATTAAATAAATATCGTTAAAATAAAGGTTACTCGACGAGAATTCATTATTTATCAAATGTGCCACCCTATACTGGCGATTATGCATAATCTCAGGTAAATTTAATTAATTAAGTGCGATTTATTATATTTACCACTACGAACTGGCGAGTATGTATAATCAACTGTAAATGTGATTAATTCGCAATATATGAAATAAATTAACAAATTTACCAAGATGCACGGTGATTCTGCATAATAACGGTCGATTATGCATAATCACCGGTATGCAGGATCACCGGATTTATCACTTTTACCGTAACATATTTATATTAAAAAATATATAAATTTTTCATCCGCGTTTTTTGCAAGTCATCGTACTGTAAATTTAAATTTTCCATCATTTCACCTTATGTGTCTCGTCAGAGTCGGCCAAATAGCTACAGTGACCCATGTCTCTTAGACTGTACTTGGCAAAAAACTAGTATTTTACATCATATTTATTTTAAAGGTACAACGGTGATTACAAAGTAGAGGAATCTCAAAAAATAGTTAACCCCTATTGCACAACATTGTAAAGACTGATCACCATTTGTGGTAATCCGTTACATCTCTCAAAGCCATAGGCATAATCCAGTATCTCTGATTGAGGCGAGGTAGTTGACAATCGTCTGGTAGCTGACAATCGTCTGGTAGCTGACAATCGTTTACATTGCTAGAACTCATTCACCAAAATGAATGGATTAGTTACCCTATGCATAACTAACCCATTGCCCTAAGCTACAAACAGCACTCCAAAACCACAGCCACAGCTCTAAAAACTGCTCATGTCAATATTGCGATTAAGAGCTAATTTATAGCAGAACATTTAAGACCCATGCACAATGGTCCTTGTTTCATTGGGTCCACAAATATTCGAAAAACATTTCATATTCTTTATTATTTACTGCATATTGATACATGAAACTGAATTCTCAATTCCAAGCGTACATTAGGAAAGGATAAAACCTATTTTAAAAATTGTACGAAATATGAATGGGGTAAGGGAATTGAGCCCATTGATAATTGTGGGCTTACAGCGTTTTGCCTGTGAAACAAGCGGTCCTTTTTTAAAATATGGCCTTTATGTTTGTGAATTTGATAAACATTTATCGCACACGTGTTTTATGCCCCCGCGTAGCGAAAGTATCTATCGCTAGTTCTTGTTGAAAAAATAATTGCTTTAAGTTGCATGAAGCGGAGCTAGTAAATATAAAAAAATGTTTAAAATATAGATTTAAACAAAAATTAAAATTTTGAGTAAATTTGACTACATGTACTTTGAATAAGTTTGATTAAATTTTACAAACAGTTTAGAAATATGAATTACTTGTGAAATAAGTCCATTCCTTTGTGAAAGTAATAATAATAATAATAAATAACACTTCCCTATTAAAATTTGCGTTTTAAGACAGAATGCCATTCAGGAATGATAGAAAATACAATCATTTCTATATAAATAAACAAATAAAAAACAAATTTTGTTGCTTCATCAGAACTGTTCTAGTAAAGAGTAGTGTGTTAGTATTAAAAAAAAAAAATCAACAATTTTTTTTATTTTCTATATAATTTTTATATCCAACATAAATTATGAAATTAATATTCGAAAAAATATATATAAATATGAAATTTTACATATTTCGATACAAGTAGTTTTAGATAGGATTATTTTGAAATGTTAACTCTTTTTTTTCTTCTAGCTTTTTCGATTCAAGATAAGATATAAAAAAATTATAGAATTATTCTGGGTATTAAGGTGTATGTATATTACGCGTTTTAAACAAATTTTCATAACTGGGTTATAATTAGTGTTTATTATATTATAATAATGTGATAATTCACCCAAATTTTCATTGAAATGTAATTTTTTACGTCAATCATTTATTTTTGCAACTAAAGGGTTCTTCATAGTCATATAGAATATTATTCTGAATCAATTTTCATCAAAATATACTAATGTTGTTATTCATATATTCTTCGAATATTAATTTCATAATTCATTTTGCATACAGAATATTACTTAAACAAAGAAAAAAAAAGTATTATTTTCATTTCGTTTGTGTTATTTAATAGAAATGTAACAGAAAATCATCATAAGACGATTACTACTGAAGATGTGAATAAATGTCTATGGATATTGAATTCAATATTAAATTTAGGAAACTACATTCTTATAATCCAAATACGGATAGACCAAATGACTTGAAATTTGGTAAATTGCCGAGGTTAAATTTTGATGTAGATTTATAATATGGCATCAGAATTGGATGTTGCCCTTTAAAATTTGGTGCGCATTTAAATATGAAGACGGTACTAATGCAAATTTTAAGTATATGAATTTGTAGAGGATGTATTCCCTATCGAATGGTATATTTGAATTTGTTATACTGTAAAAGGTTGTCGTTTTTGTTCCGCTGCTGTACATTAGTTCTTCCGTTATCGTGTTTCCACTTAATAGACACGCAATACACTTAATTGACATTTTCTTCCAATAGTGTTATAAATGTGCTCAGCAAGTCTTAAAACAGGTATTTTTGTCAAAATATTGATTAAAAAATATTTCTGAAAAATAATGCATATGAATTATTTTAAACAAATAAAAAATTTTTTTAATAGAATAGCATAATGGTGTTATTACACGGAGCAATTCCTTCCAGCAATTTTTCAGCAGCACCATACATGTCAATGGGAAGAAATCTTGCCGCCGAATTGCCGCAATTCGTTCGTATCGGCAATAAAAATTGCTCAATTTCTGAGCGGCAACCCAATCAGAGGACGATAAAATTGGACGTCACTAAGCTCCGCCTTTCCTCTACTCATTTGCATTCAAGATGGCGATGGCGACTGTAATGCAAACACGTCGAAGCAGCTCAATTACGTTAGAATCTGGAGATGGAAAAAATAATAGAACTTCTACCAAATTACGGACACTGTGGGATATATAATATCCAAATTATACGAAAAAAACACACTAAAGAATGCTTGGCCAACGGCCGTACCGTGCTGAAAACACCGGTTCTCGTTAGATCACCGAAGTGAAGCAGCATCGGGCGCGGTTAGTACTTGGTGGGTGACCACCTCGGAACGCCGCGTGCTGTTGGCTATCTCGGGTGCGGTATCCCCGTGGTTTGCGCGCTAGATTTGCACGCTGCCACAAATGCCGCCGTGTTCATGCGGAGTACGATCACGTTAAACATGTGGGTCCGTAAGTCCTTCCGAGAGGTTGGTGGTAGGGGAAGGAGGGTACGGTCCCTGTGGATGCCTCCCCCACTGGGTTCCGGTCTAAATTGGGTGGCACTTCCCGGCCGTCCATACAGTTACCTTACACCTTTCTGGTAGGTCGGACGGTCTGGGTCTCAACAACTAAAGAATGCTTCCTTCTGGTAGGTCGGACGGTCTGGGTTTCAACATCAACAACTAAAGAATGCTTCCGTGCTGAAAACACCGGTTCTCGTTAGATCACCGAAGTCAAGCAGCATCGGGCGTGGTTAGTACTTGGGTGGGTGACCACCTGGGAACACCGCGTGGTGCTGGCAGATTTAAAGCGCGGTAGCCCGGTGGTTTGCGCGCTGGATTTGCACGCTGCCACAACTACCGCCGTGTTCATGCGGAGTACGATCACGTTAAACATGTGGGTCCGTAAGTTCTTCCGAGAGGTCGGTGGTAGGGAAAGGATGGTAAGGTCCCTGTGGATGCCTCCCCCACTGGGTTCCGGTCTAAATTGGGTGGCATTTCCCGGCCGTCCAAACGGTTACCTTGCACCTTTCTGGTAGGTCGGACGGTCTGGGTCTCAACAACAACTAAAGAATGCTTCCTGAAATTGGCGGCGCTAAACAGGGAGCGACTGTTAGAAAGGAAGGGCTTACAGTATCATTGCCGGGCGAAATTTCTAAAGTCTGGAGATGTAAAAATAATAATAGAACTTTTACCAAATTACAGACACCTATGGCACATAAAAGATCCAAATTATATGAATAAAACCCCAACTAAATAATGCTTCTTGGAATGAACTCGGCGGTATTAGAAAGGAAGGGCGGTTTAGAAAGGCGGGGCCTAAAGTATCATTGCCGGGAGGAATTTCTAAAGTCTAGAGATGGAAAAATATTAATAGAACTTTTAACAAATTACAGACACCTTTAGGATATAAAAGATTCAAATTATACAAAAAACAAACAAACAATGCTTTCTGAAATGAAATCGGCGAGATTAGAGAGAAAGGACCTGTTAAAGAGGAGGAACCTAAAGTATGATTGACGGGCGGAATTGCTGAAGTTCGGCAATAAAAATTGCCCGTGTAATAACACCATTATACATGTCTCATGGTGTGTTATTAAGGATGCTATCATTAGTTCTTTTAGCAGTTTTGAACGTTTTAATTTAAATGTTATGTAGTCAAACCTACTAAAAGGACCCGTTCCACAGCATGTAATCATGTTCTTAGTGGAGAAACGAGCATCGATGAAACACTTCTGTTATAGCTCATCAGCACCGACTAGCTGTTAACTACTAAATTTGCAGCAAGAACTTAATATGTGTCTCACTTTTGCAAGCTATGTGATGCAGTTACGTGGCGCAGCCGAATTCAAAATTTATAGAAGACTGAGTTCAAACTACACGAAATGATAGGACAGGATCCTAGTCACAAAAACCGCCAATCGGACAAATACTATACACAACAACTATACATTATTCCAATATTTGGAGAAATACAGTTTCAAAATTTGGTTTTAGTACTACCAGTGTAGTTGAGGACTATTCGACTCTGCTGATCCTTAATGAATTTGAAGCCAGCTATTGATGTTACGTGCTGTTTTCGCGGCTCGCAACAATTCCATCGCTGACCATAGCTAGACAGGTCTGCAGTTTAAAAGTAAAGTTCGACAATAACATTGGCAAAATTTGAGTAATTATAGTTTTTAAAATCATGGTATCATGGCCCGACAGGTCATTGGAGTTGGAGACGGTTAATTCACCTTGGATAACATCTTTGGCGAGGTGCTTCCGCCTACTGTATGGGTGCATCCCAAAATATCCCACCCAGTGGCTATGTTCAGAAGTCAAGCCCGGTCAGACAGTTGAGTCAGCATTGGCCAATTGAATTCTCCGAAATGATCCATTTTGTGACGTTACAATCGCCTCGGTCGTCAATTCTGAACACGAAAAATGTGTAGCTAGTGAAGAAAATTAACGTTCTACTTATTATTAGCTGCTGCATTATTTTCACAGCTTTCTGGATACCTCATACAGAGAGAACGGAATTCCATATAATATTGAAATCATTTTTTACATAATGTACTTTTGAAATATTACTGGTATAAACAGCTCTATAATAAAAGGCATTTATTTTAAAAAGTTTAACAATTCCATATTCTATTAAGCCAGTGGTTCACAAACTGAGATCCGCGGACCACTGGTGGTTCGTGGCTGGGTCCAAGGTGGTCCGCGAAATTTTCTATGGAAATATATGTGTATATATATATATATGTATATATATATATAATATATATATATATATATATATATATATATGTCATGAAATTTTGGGAGTGTCGTAAGGAGATGATGATGGGAATTTTTTCCTAAAGCAAAAAAGAAGGTTAGTTCCAAAATCCACCAATAGAGGTCGCTATTGTTGGGTTTTTTTTTGCCCACATGAGTGTCTACAAGTTCCGTTATACTCTTCTAAGGTAACGGTATGGTGTGGTTTTACTGCCACATTCATTTTGGGGCCATTTTTATCGAAGAACTCAGACTCGCAGGTCCTGTAACGTGTTCTGTCAAGAAGCAACGTTACGCATTCTTATTGGAGAATTTCATCATTTCTGTTCTGCAGGCACATCAATGTGTTAAAACAATAGTGCATTTATGCAATATGCAGTGTAAACAATAGTGTTTATGCCTCTACACATAGCCACTTGTGTCGAAAACCCGGACCACACGACCAACCCTAAGGCTTATGGTAGCCATCTGTGTGACCGGTATAGCCACTTGTGTAAAACAAGTGCTCAGGAGCCACATTTTTGATGACAGAATCATCAGCCGTCATTTTCCTACGATATGGCCTGCAAGATCCCCATATTTGAATCCATGCAATTTTTGGCTCTGGGGATATCTCAAAGACCTTGATCCCATAAGATCTCTGTCCTATGTTAAAGACAGCATAGCATACCATGAGTGTTGTTGTTGAAACCCAGACCGTCCGACCTACCAGGAAGGTGGAAGGTAAGCATACCATGAGTGTAACATTCCGACTCATGCACAGCAATCAACCATTGAACATGTTATGTTACGATTCCAGATGGCAGCAGACAATGATAGCCATCATATTGAACATGTTTTGTCCTCATTAGACAGATACATTGTGTAGTTCATGTTATATATTCTATATAAAGATATTATACGCCCTCTATTGGTGGTTTTTGAACTAACTTTTTTTGCTCTAGAAAAAAATTCCCATCATGTTCTAACGACACTCCTCAAATTTCATAACTTACTGGTGAATGGTTTTTGCGGTAGCCCTCTCGGAAATGTGTAGTTTAATTTGGGATACTCTGTATATATATATATACAAGTATATATATTCATTTTTCTAAAATAATTTTTTTGCGTGATTTGAGTAAGGGCGGTGTATATGTACCCGTAGGTCGTGATCGGTTCACTTTATATCCGATAGATGGCAGAATGTGATGAAAGCATATTTGTGAAATATTTATCATTTAGTTGATTGGATGAGAGCGCATTTGCATTTTTACAGTGTGTTTATCAAGCAAGACTTAGTTATTCTTACGTCTTTTGCTTTTATGTGTGTGTGGGGAGTTTACGTAAGTATTGAATACTAATTGACCTTATTATTGTGTTATTTGTAGTTTATATTCAGAATGGATCGGTGGCTTAACACTAGTGCAGTGAAACGGAATATATGCGAATCGGCGTAGAAAATTTGTGTCAACTTTTAGCATATGTAAGATACATTTACGAACATGAAGTTCATGATGACTTTTTCTTTTGTTTATCGTTAAAAACTCACAGCACAGGGGATGATATTTTTAATATGGTTAATGATTAATTCAAAACACACAATTTGGATTGGAAAAAATGTGTCGGAGTAAGTACTGATGATGTACCAGCTATGTGTGGGAAAAGAAAGGGTTTTATTGCAAAGGTGAAAGAGTATGCTCCTCAATGTAGTTCGACTCACTGCTTTATCCACAGAGAACAATTAGCTGTGAAGGGAATGCCTTCTGAACTGGATCTTGTATTGAAACAAGTAGTTAAAGTGGTTAATTTAATTAAATCACGGTCACTGAACTGTCGTATTTTTTGGCATATTGTGCAAAGAAATGGTAAATATGCACAAACATTTACTTTTTCACATCGACGTACGATGGCTGTCAAGGGGGAAAGTGCTTTAAAGAGTTTTCGAGTTGAGAGATGAGATCAAGATCTTCCTTAATGACACTGATGAAATAAGTAAATCTCTTTTCCACGATTTCAAGTGGTTAGTGCAGGTGGCATATCTCAGCGATATTTTCAGCATCCTGAATAGCCTAAACCTATCACCTCAGGGGAGCGATGAAACCATTTTTAGGGTGCAAGACAAAATAAAAGCATTTATGCAGAAGTGTGGAGTAAACGACTTGGTCGGGGGAGTATGATTTATTTGCTGCACTTAATGATTTTTTGCAGTCTTCAGGGGAACTATGGAACTAATCGATAATGAATTAGTGCGATTATTTCAGAACCATGTAATTATTCTGCAAGATAACATAAAAAAATGCTTTCCAGATCCAGATGAAAGCAAGGAATGGATTAGGAATCCTTTCAGTACTTTATCTGTGATTGAGTCCTTTGGCCTTTCAGCTCGTATGTGTGATCAGCTTACTGAATTGACGTCTGATTGAACACCTAAAAACACGTTTAGTGAGAAATCACACACAAACTTCTGGATCAATGTGTAATCGAAGTACTCTGAACTCGCAAACAGTGTCATCAAACACCTGCTGCCGTTTCCCACAACGTGCATTTGTGAATTAGGATTTTTTGCCCTGGTGGAACAAAAAAATTTAAAAGGAACAGGCTTAATGTTGAGCCTGACTTACGATTAAAACTATCTTCCATTGCACCTGATGTAACCAAACTGTTCAAAGATTGCAAGTAACACTATTCTTCACATTGAAAATGGTGAATGAAAAAAATTATTCGTTTATTTACTTTCTTAAAATATACTAATATCATTTTAATTCGTGTTTTTAAAATGTAATAAAAATAGTACTTATTAATTTATTTCTAACTTTTCTACTACGAAAAAGCTACAATATTGAGTTTTTATGATGATAATGTATTTTAAAGAGTTGTTAAACCATTATTCTTGAATTTGGGGGAAAATGCCCCTTTGGATTTCCAAGTTCATACGTTTTTATATAATTTTATGCTTTTTAAAGTTTCTTTATTGACTTTTGCCACTTTATCCCCCCCCCCCCCCAGGAATTTTTTAAAATAGGGTTCCTCTCTTTGAGGTAGGTGGTCCATGTTAGATTGACAGTGTACACCAGTGGTCCGTGATGAAGGAAAGTTTTGGAACCACTGTATTAAGCGATAGAAAAATGGTATTACTTTTGGGTTCATCTAAGTGTTGTTTAAATGTCTGCGGTCGGAAAATTTTTTATCTATAACTCTTTGGGCTAAAAATCAAATAAAAATAATATTTAGACTGTAAAAATATTTAGATATTCACAATTAAATCTTATCTATATTTTCCAAATAATAATTATTTTCTGTAAATGAATATAATTGTCCGTATTTTCCATTTGTTTACTTTCCTGTGGAAAACAAGGCCGCTTTAATCCTTACCTAGGCCCATAGATAAGAGTAAAGAAAAGATAATATTTCCCATAATGTCACCCCAAAAGATAATATTTGCAAAATACATTGTTAACGTCAGGAAAACCAGTAGGATATTACAAATGTTTAGATTTTCCTTATCAGGATTTATTGTCTGTAATTTTATGGTCATAATCATTTTCGTGGGCAACGCATGACTCGCAAAAGTGTGTGTGTGCTGTTTTTGACTAGAAGAAGCATTGTCTTGGTTTTCTCTTTTAACGTCAGCTTTTAGTAAACATTAAATCAAGACGTTAATTTGCAAGATCGTTGCGTGTTTTGTAAAAAAAATAGACAATCACGGCAGAAAATTTCTTTCAAGTGGTACAGTTTTAATTTTAGTGTTGTCAGCATTTGAGGTCGTTTTACTCACTAGGCATTTGAGATCACTAGGCATTTGATTGTTAGCGTTTGAGATTGTATTACTCATTTCATTTTACTTATTAGGCCCTCTGTATCAATCTGCTTTAGTATCCTCTGTTGCAGTGCTTCTCAAACTAGGGGCTAAGGACCCATATATGATCTAGAAACTCCTGCGAAGGAACTGCAATATATTTCAGTATGTGGAAAAATAATTAATGTTTATAATGCTTTATGAAATTGATATCTATGCACAGTAGTATCCACGGATGGTACAGCAGAAATGATTGTAATAATTTCATATTTCAAGGCAGGAGAGAAAAAAAAACATGTCTATGCAAACATATTCACTAAGTAATAAGTTGGGCCAACGGCCGTACCGTGCTGAAAACACCGGTTCTCGTTAGATCACCGAAGTCACGCAGCATCGGGCGCGGTTAGTACTTGGGTGGGTGACCACCTGGAAACACCGCGTGCTGTTGGCACATTTCGGGTGCGGTAGCCCGGTTTTTTGCGCGCTGGATTTGCAAGCTACCACAACTGCCGCCGTGTTCATGCGGAGTACGATCACTTGTGAAACATGCGAGTCTGCAAGTCCTTCCGAGAGGTTGGTGGTAGGGGAAGAAGGGTACGGTCCCTGTGGATGCCTCCCCCACTGGGTTCTAAATCTCTCCCCCACTAAATTGGATGGCACTTCCCTGCCTTCCAAACAGTTACCTTATACCTTTCTAGGAGGTCGGACGATCTGGGTCTCAACAACAACAACTAAGTAATAAGTTAAGAACATTTGATTCTTCGGCAAATCTGTTGGGAGCTCACGGAAGTGTAGGGCTTGGTTATATACTTCGCTATTTTCTTCATGACAAATAACAAGATCGTTCTTTTTCTGATTTTAGCGTTGAAAATAGAAGTGTTTTGTTTCCTATTTGGCGATTTTTTTGACAAAGTTAATTGAATCTTTCTCTTCAGGGAAATGATACCATTATTTTAACACTAAATACTAAACTTCAGGTTTTCAAACAAAAGCTTTTTTTTGTGGCCAAGAAGTATTAATCATGGATCATGGACATGTTTTCATGCTTGTATGAGTTTCCTACCACCAACTAAATATCACTCTTAACTTCAATTAGAAGTGTTAAACTTAATTACATTGGCAAATCTGAGCAATTTTTCAACAAATATTTCCCGAACATACATAAGAACAGAAAGTTTGCTTGGATAAGAATACCATTTTCTGTATTTTTTAAATATCATCATGTTAAGTAGGTAGCTCAAGTAGAATTGATTGATATTAGATCAGGCAAGTGGAATTTAATTAAAGAAGTCTTTCTGAATATTAGATAAAATGACAACTAAGAATATACGTCAGTATCAAAGCTGCGTTGATAATCATGATTCCTTTTGCTTCTCCACACCTATGTATTCCCGGCCGTCCAAACGGTTACCTTACACCTTTCTGGTAAGTCGGGCGGTCTGGGTCTCAACACCTATGTATTCCTGGGCGCAGTAGCCCAGTGGTTATCACGCGGGAATTGCACTGGGTAGGCCCGGGTTCGATTTCCGCCACTACCAAAACTGCCTCTGTGTTCACACGGAGTACGATCATGTTGAACATGTGGGTCCGTAAGTCCTTCCGAGAGGCTGGTGGTAGGGGAAGGAGGGTACGGTCCCTTTGGATGTCTCCCTCCACTGGGTTCCGGTCTAAATTGGGTGGCACTTCCCGGCAGTCCAAACAGTTACCTTACACCTTTCTGGTAGGTCGGACGATCTGGGTCTCAGCAACAACAACACCTATGTATTCCGGCCGTCCAATTTGCTGGTCTATGTCTTCGGATGAGTCGGACGGTCTGGGTCTGCAACACCTATGTATTGTAGGAAAAAGTTTTCATCAGTTTTAGTAATGAAAAATAAACACAGGTCAATAACTGAGCAAACATTGCGAATGTTGTACCGGATATTAATTTGTCATATAAAAATAGTCAATAACACCCCTTTCAATAAATAGTTCTTGTAGGCTGAAGCTGTCGCAAATTTGAAGTTAATACTTCTTTAAATGTGTATTTTCTAAGTTAGTTAATGAAGCGTTCCATTATTCTTATAAAATAGTTTTTATAATAATAAATGGTAAATAAAATACTTTTGGGGGCCACAAAATCAAATGACACATTTTGACAGAGCCTTAAAATTATTTTCTGGCTCTGGGGTCCGTATTATGAAAAAGTTTGAGAATCACTGCCCTAGTATTTTATTTAAAAACACGTGACATAAACGTTAACGTGTACCGTTCTCAATATATTACACAATTTTAATTTAAAATGAAACATTGTTGATTTTTAGGAAAGTCGAATCAAGGAATGGTCACAATCTAGAATCTACTTGGTCTTGTTTTCTGGATCAACTCTATTCACGATTTGTTTTAATAACAAGTCTTAACTTGAATATTTGCTTAAATTTACCATCCAAATATTAAACATAGAAATTCCGAATTATCACAATTTTATTGAAAAAATAGTGTCTCACATTTAGGATATTTATGGTCATTTAAGAAAGCTTGACGCATTCTTAATATCTACTCAAATCTTTTTTTTAAAGAAAGATTTAGATTTCAATTGAATTACGCTATGTTCGTTTCCAATTTTTTAAATTCACAATTACATTGTTATAAAGTTTTATTTATGTTTGAATTACCAGAGGATTACCCTGGATTACTTTTAATTACCCTTTTCGCTACGCTCGTCAACCCCGGGAAGATCTTCTGTAATTATAATAATTTGCACACTACAATGATAACAACATGAATATTATAATTTTCCTGCAACTTATTTAAACTACACAGCTCCAAAATACTGACATTTGGCTTTCATCTTTTCAACAGTGAACTTCACTATATTTATATAAGCTCCAGAAGTTACGAACGCTGTGAATTTGTGAAGGACTACCAGCAGCTCTAGGGGTGTTTTTGAATTTAAATCCCAGAGAGATAACATTGTTTTCTCTTTGGTAAAAGTTTACAAAAATGCAAGGGATTAAATCTGAGTTGTGTTACTAACCAAGTTAAAGTTTAGTTTTTGCTCATGAAAAATTACTTTTCGTAATTACTTTGTTTAATCATTTAAAAGAACCAACAATAAAACATATAAGTGTTAGATACATTAAGTATTACATTTGAATTAAAATTGCTCATAAAAATTGTAGTTGTAAAACGCTCCTAAATAATCAAAAATAAAACATGAAATTATTCAGTCATCGGTTATTTTTGTGGCGTTTCAGTCAGAAATCAACCACAAAGGAATTTGAAATCAGCTCGACTAATAAAATTTTTATCCATTCTGACTCCGAAACCAAATTAAACATTTTCACTCTATTGTTGAAACTATCATTTTATATTTTATTCATTAAGTTCGTTAAAATGTTTGTATTTTAATGTTCATCAAAAATTTCTGTTTAGAATTGCAACGTACTTTAAACAAAGTTTCGAATTTGCATAATTAGTCGAAATATTTTTAATGAAATATTCTGTATTGAATAAGTAAAGCTATGTATATTTAAAATTCATGTTTTCGCAAACACAACGCAGTTTAACCCTCTTAATAGAAAATTAGGTGATAAATTATTTTGCTTAATGCGATTGCATTTAAAAACCATTAACATATATAGTCATAAGATTTCTGCAAGCATTTCCTGTGCCTGGAATTGCGCTTTTAAAAAAGTGACATGCATCAGTATACCAATTCTTTTTTCTTTCCCTGCAATACATGGTAATGTATAGGGAAAGTATTGGAATCATGCCGAAAATCGCAACTCGAGTTTTCGACGGATCTACACGTTTCGAGATCTCTAGAATACGAAAAAACTATTTTTAGCGTGACGTCTGTGTGTGTGTCTGTCTCTGTGTCTGTCTGTCTGTCTGTGTGTCTGTGCAATGTATGTATCCACTCTAACTCAACAACTTATGGACCAAATTTCATAACATTTGGTAGGTACGTCACTTGGGTATGACCCTGGTGCTGATTAGTTTTTGGTATGATTCGTAAAAACATCACCCGCCTTTTTTTGCGAAATGTCCCATAAAAATTTCATGTATCCACTCTATCTAAAATACTAATTGACCACATTTCACAAAATTTGGTAGATAAGTTACTTGTGAGATATTCTGGTGCTGATTATATTTTGGTATTATTCGGAAAAGAACAACCTGCCTTTCTTACGAAATGGCCCGCAAAACTCGCTAAAATCTAAAAAAAAGCTATGTATATTCAAATATATCAATTAAATGCTTGTTTCATACGTAATTTTTGATGAGGAAAAGAATAAGAACAACTCTATTACTCTAGGACTAACCGTTCTCGAGATACTTGAGATTTTTCGCATTTAGTTATACCACTTTTGGAAAAATGTTCAATTACCAAATAAGAACAAAAATTGAATTAAAAATGCAAATTTAGTGTTATTTGGTTCAATTAAACTTTATCTAATGAATTATTAAAGAAATAAAGAACATAAGAATTTGAGTCTGCATGGAAAGTCATGTGCTGCCCACATCAGATTTTTTGCGCTTAACAGAATATCCGATAACTAAAGTAACAGTAAGAAAACAGTTAGTGTGGAAACGTGCTGTAATTTTGTGAAATTTGTCATATCATGTAGTACTGAGCTGAGATTGCATAAGGCAACAATGACCATATTGACAGTCACTCTCGACAGCTTCTACAGATTGAAATCGCACTACTAATCCAGCGATCAACATTAGTGGACTAATTTTGCATCTTCGACGCTGTACAGCAGGCAGCGCATATCATAAATGCACTGGTAGCAAGAACACTTGCTGCGTATCAAAACATTGCCAATCTCTGCGTTAACCGACAAAGTCTGTCCTCTCAAGAAGCTAGCCTCATTTAATAATATTGGGCTTGATTGGCCGTGAAAGTCTCGTATAGTTGTAGCTCAATCTTTTTTTTTTAATTTGAAGTGTGCTTCATGGTAATTGACACCACCGACGTTCTTAGAATAACCTATATCTCAAATATTACTTTCTTATACATATTGTTTTCACGGAAATTTTCGATTTCGAGATTGTGTTGCCGATACATGTTTTAAGACCTCCTGAAAACGGTTTGACTATTTTTGGATTGATGTCATCTGTCTGTCTATGTGTGTAATGTCTTGTATACACTATAGTAGCTACAAATATTCTTGTATATGCGATACACGAATGCGAGCTACAAATATTAATAGATTTTTACGAAACTTTATATCCGGCTTTGTTATAAAAAATGTAGAACTAGAGACAATGTTTTTAAATTCGAGCGAAAATTTCGAAATTTTATATTTGTTTAGCATGCAGGTTTAGGACAAAATTTGATGGAATTATGCATAAAAGCGTTTATTTATAGCTCAATAATCACGAGACTTAATAGTTTCAAACATTGTGTGTGTGTGTGTGTGTGTCGCGGTTATTTTCCCCAACAATATTCTTGGTCGTGACGTCATTAGCCCCCCTCGGGGGTGCAATTTATATCCCAGGGGAGGGAGAGGGGTACTTTGAAAAAGTATGGTATTAATCGAAAATTTTTTTTAAACCCATTAAAGTGAAGGGTAACACGCTATATTTGTAATAATTTAGACCTACTATAGCGATTTTTCAATTTTCTTTTATTGTAAAATTTGAAAAAAGAATAAATTCTGGTTTGAGAAAGTCGAGTTAAGCCACATTTCAGTTCATTTTTGTTGTTAGTGTTATTACAGACAATTCAATACGGAAAAGGACCAAACATGCAAAGAGATTCAGTGATGATATATATATATATATATATGATGATTTCGGGGATATATATGATGGGGGGTTGATTATGATGGGAGGTTGATTGATGGGGGTTTTCATGGCTAATTGATTTCGGGATATATATGATGATTTCGGGGCAACAGTTTTATTTCAATAATTTAGATTCACAAACTGTCTGCTATAACTTCATATTCTTACTTTTCTTGTACACTTAATGCATTTGAACCCTCTTAACAAGGTATCGGATAATAAAATATTGTAGTTTTTATAATTGCATATTAAAGTTCTAAACTATAAGCATTTGTTTTGCTAGCAAAATTCTCCCGTTGAAAGAATATATTTATTTTATTTGAATTATATTCCGATTTGTAATAAATATGGCAATTTTTAATGCAACGCGTAAACCAAAGTACTGAAAAGATCGATTAATAGAATAAAACATTTTGGAGGAAATATAAAATTAAATAAAACATTTTTTTACACTTTTAAACACATGTTACAATGAGGTCGTCGATTAATTGAATTATTTTTAGTACGATATATTCTTAAGGCTGATTGAATTCATGGCTAATTGAATTCAAGATTGATTCAATTAATCAATTGAAAAATAACTCTCTGAAATCAACATTCGAACTATTATTTGTACGAAGCTCTTTAAATAAACCTGGTGATAATTGGAAAGCCCATAAAACTTTCTAAGGAACTCCTCGGGTTCTGAATGCTTTACAATTCATATCTTTTTTCAACACTTTCCAACATAGTTGAAAAGTGTTTATGGCTTTGGTCATTCTGTCTATCTGTCCTTTCGCACGATAGCTGGCGTACTATTGACTTTATCAAAATGAAATTTTAGTATGTTGTTGAGATGGTTCGTGGGATATATGTGAACTAAATGGAATAATATCACTCAATTAGTTTTGGATTTAACCCGGGTTGAAAAAATGAAATGCATTGAACCCTATGAGACGTAATGTTTCAAACATTTTTAAGCGAAGTTAAAATTCACAAATTGCTTCGAACACTGTAGGAAATATTCAATTTATACCATAAAATGTGAAAAAATATTTTCAGCAATATATATTCGGTAGTTTTTAAATAAAAATTGAAATAATAATTACACCCATGATATACGAAATCACGTGACTCATTGCAAAATAAAATATGACGTCGATTTTTTCTGTGTGCAAAGGTCGTTTTATTTAAAGATCTTTTGAATTTCCATTTAGTGTTGCATCCGTCCTAAAATCGCTTTATTTTTGGTTATTATCTGTGTATCTAAATTCCATATTTACGCAAGTATAATCATTTTTAATTTAAATGATCACTAAATGTTGATTATTTCTACGAAGCTTAATTTTAACTAATGAAGAATGTAAACAAATCAAGAGATTTATAAGATGAGTTGCTAAAGAATTGCTGAATTTATTTCATGCAAAATTATTAAGCTCTAGAGTCTGGAATATAAGTGATATGAATGAAATATTCATTGGTTTTACATAGAGAAGCAGACGATTTATATTTCGATGAAGTTTTAAGTTTTCATGTATAATAAATTACTGTAGTATTGTGATAATTTAAAAACTATCACCGCTGAATGTATTACATTTTAGAGATGTTTAAATAAAATTGCATTTCAGTTGAAAAGTCATTCATAATCAAAGCTTATGCATGATTGATATTTCTTGTCACAAATTAATATTGTCTTCACTTAAGAAAAATATTCAAAATATAACTAGAAAATTGACAATATGGTGCCTGAGATTAAAAGTAGATATTATTTTTATCGAAGTAATTTCTATATTCTGAATATATATATATATATATATATATATCAGAAAGATGGAATAATAACAAATACCAGTAATTAAACCACAACTAACATGCCAAAAAATGAATAAATAGCTCTGGCTTATATATATATATATAATCTCGACATTTTGTGAAGTTGTTTATTTATGCATATTTTGAACTGTTTTCTTCATCATACCCTAAAATGAAAATATTCGAACATCCGTTATCTGTTTATATAATTTTGAAATCTATGTCGCTTTCAATTAGATATTTTTCATTAACTCAATAATTCGAATGCCTTGTGTAGTGATACAGATGCATAAAAGATAGTTTCATATTTTAAATTATGGCTCGGCGACAATGCGATGCCTAATTTCGTAATAGGTGGACAATTTAGACGATATATTTACGAATAATAATTGAGGTATAGACAATTTATTTACGAGGAATAAATGAAGCATGACAAGTTCAGAGATACAACGATGGACGAAAGTAAGCCAGGAAAGCCAATGTAGACCACGCCCAGATGACAAGCGAATTGGCACACAAATAAGGTAGAGCCAAGGGGGGCAGAGTTTTCGCTGTGCATCAAGGAAGGTTTATAATAACTCTCGATAGATTTGTTGTGATATAAGCATATAAAAAGTGTGATCAAAACATTCGCTAAATTTGTTGTGGAATAAGCGTGAAAATATGCTCCAACAGTCTCGACATTGTTCCTGTGAAAAATGTGCTAATGGTCTAATGGCTTTACATGTGCTAATGGTCTCTCGCTGAAATGTCTATGTGGTTGAATGTGCGCGTAAAAAGCGCTTTTAGAGAAGGATGCCCAAAGGCGACCTACTGTGCTCCATTTCATTTGGTAACTAGACTTTTTCTCCAAACAGGTGTAGCAAAAATGTGAAAAAAATAAAATATCTCCAGAACTCCTAGTCCTAGAGTAATGGGGTTGGTCTTATTATTTTTATAGTTAAGAATCACGTATAAAACAAGCATTTAATTGATATATTCGAGCATACGTAGTTTTTATTTCAGATTTTGACGATTTTTGCGGGTCATTCTGCAAAAAAAAAAGCAGGTTATTTTTTTTTTCAAATCATACCAAAATCTAATCATAACCGTGGTAACACACAAGCGACTTATTTACTAAATTTTGTGAAATTCGGTTCATTACTTTTTCAGCTAGAGTGGATACAGGTAATTTTTGCAGGCCATTTCGCAAAACAAAGGCGGGTTCTTTTTATCCCGAATCGTACCAGAAACTAATCAGCACCAAGGTCATACACTAGTGACTTACCTACTAAATTTTAACAAAATTATGTCGTTTTGCTTTTGAGTTAGTGTGGATACATGCATTGCACAGACAACTTCCCGGCCGTCCAAACAGTTACCTTACACCTTTCTGGTAGGTCGGACGGTCTGGGTCTCAACATTGCACAGACAGACAGACAGACACACACACTGACGTCACGTTGGTATTTTCGTGTTCTAGAGGTCCCAAAACATGTAGATCCGTCAAAAACTCGAGTTGCGATTTTCGGCATGATTCCAATACTTTCCCTATACATTACCATGTATTGCAGGGAAAGGAAAATGGAAAACTTTTCATATCCTAATATGAAAAATTGCACAACCCGACGAGAAGGCAAAGTGTAACAGTACCAGCTCAGTTAAACCAAAGAAACTATAATTCTGTATAAGATAGTAAATTGTAAATGTAACGATTGATTTAGAATTAAGATATTATAAAATATAAAATTAAATATAATAATAAATAAAATTTGTTTGAGCAATTTCATGACTGTTTATTGAATACGTGAAATTAACTTTATTTTTAACACTTTAAAACAAAGTTGAAAAGTGTTTATGACTTTGTTCATTCTGTCTGCCTGGCCTTTTGAACAATAACTGCCGTAAAAATGACTTAATCAGAATGAAATTTTAGTATGTTGTACAAATGGTCTGTGGGGCCTATGGGAATATAAATGAATATCACCCAATTAGTTTCGGATTGAACCCGGGTTGAAAAAATGAAATACATTGAACCTTATGGGACCTAATTTTTCAAACATTTTTTAAGCGAATTGAAAATTCACAAATTGTTTTGAAAATTTTAGGAAATATTCAAATTATCCCATAAAATATAACAAAAAAAATTTAGTAAAATATATTCAGTAGTTTTTTAAATAAAATTTAAAATAATAATTACACCTCTTATATGAAGCGATCACGTGACTATTATATGACGAGATCACGTGACCGACTTCAAAATATAATATGGCATCCATCTTGTGTCAAAATCGTGATTTTAAAGTTCTTTTTAATTCATATTTAGTGTTATATCCGTCCTATAACCGCTTTATTTTTGCTTAAATTCTGTGCATCTACGTACTAAAACAACGCAATTACAATATATTTGAGTTTAAATGCTCATCCAAATTTGATTATTTCTACAACGAAGCCTAATTTTCACTTATGATGAATGCAAACACCAACATATGTAGAATGAGTTGTATAAGAATTATTGCATTTCTTTAACTAAAACTTATTTAGCTCATGGAGTCTGTAAGCTGATATGAATGAAACATTAATTGATTTTACACAGAGAACCAGACGATTTTTTGATGATGTTTTAAGCATAGAGTTAAATTACTTGTAAATTCGTGGTTTTAAGTTTTTAAATAAAACAAATTATTATAGTATTATGATGAATGAAATTAATGGAAAAAGTTTATGAATGAAATGCTGCTTTTATATAGAGCGATTTATATTTCGATGACTTTATTTGAATAAAGTTCATTTGTTTTCGATGAAGTTTTCAAATATAATAAATTATTGTAGTATTACGATAATTTTAAAAATATTACCGAGGAATGTACTGCATTTTAGAGATGTTTAAACCAAGCAATTTTTATTTCAATGCCGTCATTAGAATGAAGTCCATTTTTTCGGTGATGTTTTAAGTTTTCGAATATAATAAATTAATGTAGTATTGTGATAATTTTAAAAATATTACAGAGGAATGTATCGCATTTTAGAGATGTTTATATAAAGTTGCATTGAAGTTGGAAAATGTTTCATAATCAATGCTTTATGCATGATTGATCTTTCTTCGCTTTTCATAATGAAATTTAATCCATGCAAAAGGTCGTTCTTTGGTGTATGACAATTATTTTAAAGAAATTAAAAGAACTGAAGAATACTGCCGAAATAAAAACAAACTGGTCCTGTTCGATTATGTTATATATAAAAAGTATTAATTAGCTTTTCAGAAACTTTTGCAAAAACAACACTCCAACCGAATGCCTTCAGTTTTTCTCATTATTTTGTCAATCTTTACTAACCATCTACTTAAAAAACACTATTTAAATTTTCCTCTTCTATCTAATTGAAGAATTAAGCATGAATTTTTAATGACAATTACTTTTTTTCTTCTAAAGTAAACTAGTTATAAGTTTTTTTATCGCTACAGATTCAATGTTAACAGTTCCCCAAAGCACCTTGAATCCTAGATTAAAACAAAAGTCTGCGTAATTAGACAAAACTATAAAATATATTTGTTATCTTTTACGTTGTTTATTAAAATTTATTACATAGTGGAACTTCGAGGATTTTAATATTTAAAATATTGTACAATGTAACGAATTATTTAAAAAGAAATTAATATTTTTACTATCAATTCTTTTTATATTTCAGAAGATATAGCAAAAATTGCTTTAACTATGAACTATGAAATTATGTAATTGCAGCAATTATCACGATAATATATAATTTACATAATTTTCATTTGAATTGTTGTACATTATATTAGTACAGCACATCCTCTGGATTTTGTATACATGATTCAGGAAATCTGGATAACTTTAACTTTGTTCAAAAGCAGCAATAAGCGTAAACATAAACAAAACACAGTTTCTTTGCTATTTATCAACTCAGAAAAAGAACAGATACAAAGAAAAATTTGCTCCTAAGAAAAATTTGCTGAAAATATTCTCAAAATATTCAATTCCTAAAAAAATGTTTATAAACGAAATTTCAATTTTTTTTTTCAACATGGTAGCATAGTACAAAATTTGATTATGAATAAAAAGTTTTATTTAAGCGCTATAAACCGAAGGGTAATATGCTATGGTTGTAATCATTTGAACCAAGACACTAATTTACCACTTTTTTTTTATAAATTTAAAGAAAGAAATAATTCTGGTAGGAGATTTGTAAGTTATTTGATCTGATAATTTTAGTCCCAAGCAGTATTTAATAGTACATTATTTTTTAAATAATAAAATAAAGTAAAAATTGCTTACTTAAAACTGGGTCGTTTGTAAATTACATTAACTCCTAAAAAGTAAGTTTAGATTTCTTTAAATTTATTGTCTGATTTCGTAATGTGTAAGAACTTAAAAATAAAATATCAACTAAGGGATATATAGTAAAGTAAATTATATTTTGCTAGTTACGTAATTTTTCAAATGATATATTATAATCGCTTGCTGAATATGATAATTTAAGGTTAAATATTTTTCATCTTTATATTTAAGAAAATTTAAGTCATGCGAAAACTGTTTCCCTGATTAATCCATCTAATTCGAAGGAAATAATCGAACGAAAATTTCAAGTAATATTTAAATATGCAAAAATTACCTCTAATTGCTTTAAACACAAAAATGAATGTACATTTGCTCGTCTAAGACCTTTATTTGCACAAATAGTGCATAACTTTCATCAGCTGCAGTTATATTTAAATAAATATTCACGTACGCAAATCACTTGGATATATCAACTGAAATAAACAAGTCAAATGTTAATTTATAGCTGAGATACAATTCACAAGTTTATGCTAGGATTATGAAGTAATTAACATAGTTGAATGATATTTGAAATACATATATTTGTCAGATTGAATGTCCTTATTTATTCTAAATCTTAATTATAAACATTGTATTTTTAGAATAATATAATTATATTACAAAATAAAAAAATAAAATAAAATTTAACATAATAATGGAAAGTATATAGGTGTGTGTCGGGGGGGGGGGGGGGCATCTAGGCCCAAAAAATTTGGTGCAGAAGTACTTCAGGACCCGGGAAAGAGGTCTTAGAGAGATTTTTTAAAAGTTCGAATTGGTTTTCAGATACTTTATTTTGTAGCTGATTTTGAGGATTTTTTTTACACAAATCCGTTACTTAGCGAGCGAAAATATTGTTACAAAGTTCCCATCTTGACACTATCGGAAAGGTCAAAGAACGTTCTTTCCAACAATCTTTAAACCGAAACCGTTGGATAATTTTTTCATGTTTAATACTTTTTAATACATTAAACTTTGCATTTCTTAGAATATCTTAATTAATTCCTGGCATTCGTAAAAAGAAGATTTTCCCATTTCTATAGTTTGGCGAAAATTGTGTTTCTATCTTCGCATTCTAACAATTTTTTTCATTAGCTGCATTATTTTATTTTTATGTAATTTCTTAAGCAAACGCATAAAAATTGCAAACACATTTCCGTTAGTGAAATACAAAGATTTCTCCACGGTGGATTACATATGCCCGTGTTCACGGTGTGATTTAAGCCACGTCTTCTCTCCTAGTGAAAGGATTCCGTTTCGTTTCTTTTATTTTTGTTTTGTTTTCCACGGTTTCGGAGCACATGCGTGGGGATTTAGTTTAAAATGAAAGGAGGAGATGATTTGACGTAAAAGAGTGAGGCGACTTGAAGAGGTGATTCTGAAAATATAATATTTAAGTAGCTGGCGTGCATTTAAGACTCAAACAAATTTATAGTATTTAAATGAGGAAATATACATTATTATATAATTAAGAAAAAGCAACATTACAGTGACCCTTATTTGCATAAACAGACATTTCTTACGTCTGCAAAAGTGGACTTAAATGAATGTACACAAATGATTTAAATTCTTACAAGTAACAATAGAATTTAGATAGAAAATTTTAACTAAACAATTATATATATAATATAGAGCGCTACAACTGGATCAAAAATAAACTAGACTGTCTCTCGCGACTCGAAACTAAAGCGAAGCATGGTATCTTGCATCATGTTTAATAACTTTCTTTCATTCGATCCAGACCGTCCGACCTACCCGAAGTTGTAAGATATCTGTTTGGGCGGCCGCGGCAGTACTACTCAATATTATTAGACTAGAACGCAGTGGGGGCGGCATTCACAGGGACTGCATCTTATTTCATCTACTACCAACATATCAGGACTTTTAGAGCCACAGATTCCGCGTACTCGTGTTCCGAGTAAACACGGGGATAGGGATAGTTTGTACAACGACGAGAATCGAATTTGAGTCCTCGGAGTGCAAACCCCATGTCTTAACCACTGGTCCGTCACTCCCCATGATAAATAACTGAATCTTTTATTTCATGATAGTAAAAAAAATCAGTGTTAAATCTAAAATATTAAAAATTAATGTAGAAGGCAGCTTATTAATTTGTACAATTGTACAAGTTATAACAAACAAATAGAAAATACTGTTTGGCACCCGAATTTTATGAAATTTATAATTCTCCATAGATTTATCTTCGTAGAGGTAACATTATCTGAGCTTTGACTTCTACTTTAGTACACAGATCAAAATTTAAAATTTGATCTCCGTTATGACCTAAAACATGATTAATTCAACCTATGTATAGAATTTTATTCGAATCAGTTGAATATTACTATATGAATGAAGCTGTCGCAAACAATCAGATTTGAGTCGATGTTAAGAAAGCTACACTCGCAACTCGCTAAGCTTCAATGAAATTAAATACATTTTTAATTAACTTGAAACCGAAATTTTAAAAGCTATGTTTATGGTTGTTTACTTTACATTCGAATTATGTATAATACAAACATTCAATGGAGGAGTAATTGAGGAATTTATCTTGTGGTATTGGAACAATATTAAGGTTTCAATTTTAATATTGTTCTCATCAACTATCAATTTTGAATTTATGACTTTGAATGTAATTTTATTTTTAAAATAGTAAACAACTTTAATCTGTAGTTTTTAGTTTTTTTAATCTTTAGTTTTTAGTATTTGAACAAATTTGATCATAAAATTATATTGTTTTCTCTGTAGAAATGTACATAGATATCGAAATATGTCGATATTTATTTTAATATAATAATAATTTAATTTTGCGTCTAATGATTTTTGTAAGACGTGAAAACAAAGTTAAAAAATCTGATGTGGGCAGCACATGACTTTCCCTGCAGACTTATATTCACGTTCAATTTATTTAAATTAAATTTAATTCACTTTTAATTCAATTTTCGTTCTCATTTGAAAACTGGACTTATTTTCAAAAACGATGTAGGAAAAATACAAAAAACTAAAATATCTCGAAAACGGCTAGTCCTAGTGTAATGGGGTTGGTCTTATTCTTTTCTTCGCTAAAAATTACGTATTAAACAAGCATTTAATGGCTATATTTGAGCATACGTAGTTCTTTAGTTTAGATTTTGATGATTTTTGCGGGCCATTTTGCAAAAAAAGGCAGGTTATTTTATTCTGAATTATACCACCATAATCTAATCAGCACCAGGGTGGCCTACAAGCGATTTATCTACCAAATTTTGTGAAATTCGGTCCATTAGTTTTTTAGTTAGAGTGGATACAAGCTTTTGCAGGCCATTTCGCAAAAAGAGGCGGGTTCTTTTAACCCGAGTCATACCCAAAACTAATCAGCACCAGATTCGTGCACAAGTGACTTACCTACCAAATTTTATGAAATTCGGTTGATTAGTTTTTTAGTTAGAGTGGATACAAAATCTGCACAGACAGATAGACAGACACACAGACAGACAGACAGACACACAGACAGACAGACACACAGACACACACATAGACGTCACGCTAAAAATATTTTTTTCGTATTCTAGAGGTCTCGAAACGTGTAGATCCGTCGAAAACTCGAGTTGCGATTTTCGACATGATTCCAATACTTTCCCTATACATTACCATGTATTGCAGGGAAAGTAAAATGTTACAAAGACTACACGAATTATAAACAAGCTTTTCAGTTTTGATTAATTCATATAAAAAAGTACTAATTAGCTATTTAGCAATTTTTGCAAAAGTTGGGTTCTCCCGATTTTCTCATTATTTTGCCAGTCTCCAATAACCATGTACTTAAAAAACGCTATTTATTTTCCCCGCTTCTATCTAATTGAAGAATTGATACTTAATTTCAGTTTAAGGTAGCTACGCATGAATTTATTTGCAACAAAGTACAACAAAAATCATTTTACAAAGCGTCTTTAGAAATCTTAGCAAATAGAGAAAAGAATGAAATATCTTTATTCTATTTCTACGTTGTGTTTCAAATTCATTACAAATTACCACCTCCGGGATTCTAGCAGACAATTGTTATGGATCCAAATGAAATTAATATGGAATTAAAAGAATTGTTCAAATGGAAAACTGGGATTGTTTACGTTATGCAATAGTTTTATATTTCAGGAATAATAGCAACTATCATAAATTATGAAGTTTTGTAATTGTAGTAATTTGTACCAATACATATACTTAACCGAATTTATTTTGCAGAATAGGTTGTTATGACGTATTCTCTGAATTCTGTGGGTGTTATCTCAAGATATAAGAATCTCACAAAAACAGCACGTTATATGGTAAAACATTGTCCGCCAAGTACAAATTACAAAAACCTCCTTACAAGAAAAAAAACTCTGGTGTGGGCAACACATGACTTTCCTAATGTAATGAATTTACTACATTTACAGTAAAAACAATAGGTTTTTCTTATAGTAGATACTAATCTTCTTTCCAAGATATTGAATTTTCGACAATTAGTCGTCATTTTCATTGATTTAGCGTCATTTTTATCAATTAAGTGAGATTTTCGTTAATTTGGCAACATTTCAAAAAGTCGCCAAGTTGGCGACATTCCGCCAAATTTGTCGCCAAAATCTCGCCAAGTGTTATGGACGAACAAATAAGTTATTCTTACAGCAGATAAATGACTATTGGCGTTCAAATGCATAAGTATTACTCAAAGTATCTCTTTTCATGAATGAAACGAGCTAGATCCACGAGAATGATGTCACCCAATTTATCGCATGGTATTACATATGAAAATTGAACATATTTCTCAATAGGAAATATTTTTTTTTTATTTTATATGACTTTTTGATATTTTTTTTTTTGAAAAATGTACAATATCTCGAGAACGGTTTATGTTAGCGTTCTAAAATTTATGTCAATCGTTTTCTAATGAAAAATTACATAAGAAATGTTTATTTGCGTAACTTTATTAGCGGGGTTTTGATTTTTTGACGATTTTTTCAAATTTCATTCGAAAATTTAGGGGGGTTCTGAACATTCGATTGCGTATAAAAACAATAGGCTTCCAGTGTTTACAGATTGTGATTTTTGTACCAAATTTTGATCGAATCAATCCATTCGTTCGTCAGTTATCGTCTCCACAGTCTCACTCACACACACACACACACACAGACATCACTTCAAAAATGTTTGATTCGTGATCAGGGATGCTTGAAACGTACTCTCCCGTCGAAAACGCGAATTCGAATTTTTAACCCCGTCACAATACTTTCCTTATACATTATGTATATAAGGAAGTATAATTATGAAATTGCAAAAATTTGCTCAAAGTTTCCGCTGAACCGGAGCTGTACTTTTAAGTCTAGGTACTCTGTAGAAGAATTTTAACCATTCACGTAATCACACATAGCCTTTTTTAGTCGTAGCCAATTAAAAAATATTAACTACGTATTAAAGGAGATACGTACGATTCCATTGAGTGATTAGGATCCTTAGAAAGGTTACTTAGATCTGAAAATACAGCTCTGGATCTGTGGAAACTTTTTGAGATTTCATAAAGTTTTGGAAGAAGGTTTATGTTTTTGTACTTAGCGGCCAGTTATTTTACCATAAAATGGTGTTTTTGTGTGATTTCCATACTTTTTTAGAAATATGTTTTAAAATGATTGCACATCAATGATGCGGCAGGCATTGCACATTTTTCTTTTACTCTAAGCATCAAGTATTCATATTTTTTTTCTTAAATTCTAAATCAAAGTTATCTTTAAAAATAAACATATGCACTTGCCACCATAACACATAAAATGAGATATCACTGATTAAAATCTCTCAATATTTTAGGATGTAGCTACGTCATCACTGAAGAAAATAGCTGAAAATCATGATTTTTTTTTTTCAATTTTTAATATTCTAAATCAAATTTACCTTCAGTTTAAAAAAAACCTGTATGTACCTCCCATCACAACCCATAGAATGAACTATCATTGTTTAAAATCTGTTGAATGATTTAGTCTGTAGATCTATTAACACTGAAGTTAATGGCTGAAAAATCATATTTGTTTCTATTTTTGAAATCCTAAATCAAATTTAACTTTAATTTGAAGAAAAAAGTGTATACATCCCACCAGGACACACAAATGAACCACCATTCATTAAAATCGGTTCCGTAATTAAGGCTATCGTTCCATCAACACTGAAGGAAAAAGATAAGACAGGGTCGAAAATCGCAAAAACTGCACTTTCTTCAAAAGTTCTTTCTTCTCAGGTCCCTCACAGCAAAGATCGTCACATGTGTGATAGTGACGTTTTAGTCACGTGGCACCTGGGTCATAATGTGACATCATATTTGTGACTTCTATGCGAAGTTACGTATTAGTAACTTTGTAACTTCATTGTGACTATATTCTGTGACGTTTCCACAATTCAATTAACACGTAACAATGTGACGACATTGCAATGGCAATTACAATGTGACGTCACGAACAAGTTAATATGCGACGTCAGAAACGATCATGAAAATGACCAAAATGACTTCGCTGTGACCTCAATATGACATTGCCGAGACGTACTGCGACGTCCTGTGACGTCCCAAAATCACAGTGTGACGTAAATATTACGTCACTGTGAAAAAAAATGCTGTTAAGGGTGTTGCCTCACCAATTGTATTTTTACTTTATAATTTATGGAATATAGTATAGCGAAAGTAATTTTTTCACGAAAATTTTTGAATTCGCGATTTTGATTCCAATAGATCTTTTAAGACCTCCTGAACACGATTTGTCTAATCTTGGAGTGACGTTCGACTGTCTGCTTGCCTGTCTGTCTGTATAATCTGTGGCCGATTTTTTATGTTCATGACAGTGGCCACACATATTAATAAATTTTCATGAAACTTTACATGCGGTTTTGTTATAAAACAATCTAGAACTATATAAATTCTTTAAATTCGAGCGAAAACCTCGAAATTTATTATCAATTTTATTTTTTTAACATGGCAGCATAGGACAAAATTTGACATAAACGTACATAAAAACGTTTATTTATGGTTCAATCATTGTTGTGAAAAATAGCTGCGATACAATTTTTTTTATCCGTGACGTCATTAGTTTCAACAATCAAGTTTTAACTCCCGGAAGGTATTGTCAAGTATGGTATCAATCGAAATATTTTTTCAAGCGATTTAAAATGAAGGGTGACACGACAATAACGATTTTTCAAAAAATTTCTTGTAAAATTAAAAGAAAAGTTAGTAAAAAATGGATTTTGGTATGAGAAACTACAATAGAATCACACTGCAGTTAGTTTTTTTAGTATAACATCAAAGATAGTAATGAAGGCAATTAAAAAATATAAGGACACCCAATAAATAAACTTTCGTTTCAGATGTATATAGATTATTTTTTATATTTCTCATTATTTCATAATTTTCTCATTATTTCATAAACTATTAGCAAAGATGCAATAAAAAGAACACTGATTCTTTTTTTTCAATTTTCCGTTAATTAATGAGTATAGCTGAAGCTGCTGACGAAAATTGTGAAATTTCACTTTTTAAAAACTAGTAGACAATTTTTTAATCATTCGAACTTGCGATTTAACTATTTAAATTATTTACAAAGCAAAGAGAAATTATTAAATTACCAATTAATTATCGATTAATTATTGAATTATTTTAAATTTAACCCATATTTCCTTATCGTGCTAAAAATAGGATAGCACACATAAGTGGTCTTTATATAAATTATTTTGCATATTTTAATTCAATTTAAAGACAATATGTTGTTTAAGAATCATTAACTATAAACATTAATTTAAACGTGCCTTTGTCACAAGTTTAAATTAATGTTGGATATATTTTATTAATTTTTTAAAATGGCGATTCTTGCAGATTTTTTTTATACATTTTCAACACATAAGTTTTTTAAAGTTTTGAGTTCCAAGAAAAAACATACATATAAATGTATTAAGGTAATATTCCATACTTTTATACCAATGAAAAGGATTGTCAAAATAAAATTATCTAGAGGAATGTCCTATGGGATATATATCTAGAGGATGGACCATCGTCCTGTTTTTAGGACAGCGTCTACCGATCAAACTAATAAAAGTTTGGTAATTTTTTTTTATTTTATGTGCATGCATAGGCTTAGAGAAATACACATTTAAGATTTTATAATAAAATATTAATTTTTCTAATGCTTGGTACAATATGGGTTAATGTTTAGATTTTGAGAATATACAGAAATCATTTCGAAATGCCAACTTGGGGATATAAATAGTACACTGGAAAATACTCCCTTGACAATTTAGTAACAAACTGGAAAATTTAGAAAAAAAAAAGTTAGTATTTCTTTTAAAAAATTAACTGAAATGTGGCTCAACTCGACTTTCTCATACCGAAATCCATTTTTAAAAAGCTTGCTTTTTTTTTTTTCAAAATTTTACAAATAAAAATTTTAAAAATCAGTATCGTTGATGAAAATGATTACAACTATAGCGTGTTACCTTTCACTCTAAAGGGTTTGAAAAGTTATTTCGATTGATATCATACTTATACTTGACTACGTACCACCGGGGGGTAACTCCCCCCCTAAGGGGGTTAATGATGTTACAAACACAAAACTTGTACTGCGGCTATTTTTCACCGCAACACTGATTGAAATTAATGTTAATTGGGCCCATAAATGACCTAAAAACTGGTCCATTAAAACGTCCATTTAAAAATATATATAATTTCTAAATAATCTCGAAATTTTCTATCTAATTGAAAAAAAAAAATTATATCTAGTTCTAGATTTTTCAATTATAAAGCCGGATATAAAGTCTCGTTAAAATACGATAATATTTGTGGCGGCTATAGTGTACACAGGAATAGTCAAAACGTGTTCAGGAGGTATTAATGCGTAATCAAAATCTCGAATTTGAAAATTTTCGTAACAACAATACTTTCTCTATACTACATATTATATTGCATAGTATGCATAGTATATTTGCATAGTATGCATAGTATGAGAAAGTAACAAGAAGTTTTAAGAGCCAAGAAACTTCAAGAATTTTACGCAAATCTGGACATTCTATCTATCAGTGGTTAGTCTTCATCCTGCGTCCGTCCCCCCGTGGAACTTTTAAGAACAGGTCCTTTCTTAGAATAATATTCTTTTTATACTACGAACTAGTATTTATGCCTGCCCAACACAGGACCCTCGAGACAGAACACAAAAATTTCAATATGTTTTATTTTGTTTAATAATGTATGGTATTCAGTGTCGTAATTGTTAACTCAACCGAAAATTGGACTAGTTAGGTTCTATACCGTGGTCAAATTGAAGTGCTTATATCTCCGGTTGGGGCTTTGAGCGGATTTTGAAATATTTTACCACCAACTACCCCCCAGAAAAATTGAAACTGCGGTTCGGTTCAATTTGTCGTGATACTATGATACTACGTATAAGTGCACAAAGATTCAGCTTTGTAAGACACCGAAGGATTGCTTGAGGATCTGGAAAGACAAAAATTATCATCATAAATTCTGGCCTAGAGGGAGGGGGGTTCGATACTATAATTGTGCAAGGATTCAGTATTCTAAGTCACTGTGAGGTTTTTGGAGAGTCTTTAAAAAAAAAAAGAAAAAACACGTTAGACAATTAGATATAGTAATCTGTTTCAAATACTGCAAAAATATTTTACAGTTACTTTTTAAAGATAGTTTTATTATGAACGATAACAAAAATGCTTTCGGAAATAACAGAAAAGTATTTTTAAAACTCAGAATTGGATCTCGCTTGTTGTGGAACAGATATTTAAATCATGTACCACCTCAATTTTAGAAAATTCTTTGCTTCAATCAACCTTCCTTATTGAAACGACCATTTTGACCATTCCAAAGCTTGGATTTCTGGACTGTAAAGTTACAAACCGTGAGAACATCGTTTGTCTTTAATGACAATAAATATCAATCATGCATAAAGCATTGATTATGAAACACTTCCAACTGAAATGCAATTTTATTTAAATATAAAACGCGATATATTCAGCGCTGATATATTTTAAATTATCACAGTACTACAATAATTTAGTATATTTGAAAACATAAGACTTCTTCGAAAAAATTTAAAAACTTTATTAAAAAAAATTTGAAAAACGAAAAAAAAATCTTTATTCTAATGACGTCATCGAAATATAAATCGTCTGGCTCTCTACGTAAAAGCAATGAATATTTCATTGTTATCATTTACATTCCAGACTCCAGAGCTAAATAATTTTGCTTGAACAAAATTCATCAATTCTTATACAACTCATCTTGTTGACATTCTGCATCCATTAAAATTAGACTTCGTTGTAAAACTAATCAAAATCGGATGATCATTTAAACCCAAAAATATTGCAATTGTGTTGGCACAGAATATAGTGCACAAAAATTACACAAAAATAAAGCGGATTTAGGATGGATATAAATTTAAAACAGTTTTAAAAAATCACGATTTCTACACTGGGAACAAAAGATGGATGCCACATTTTATTTTGAAGTGAGTCAAGCGATTTCTTCCTATAATATTATTTTTATTATATTATTATTAGTAATTAATATTTTAATTTTTTTAGAAAAACCTTTCGAACATATTTTGCTGAAATTTAATTTATATATTTCATGGGATAATTTGAATATTTCTAAAAATTTTCGAAGCAATTTGTGAATTTCAACTTTGCTTAAAAAATGCTCGAAAAATTAAATCCCATAGGGTTCAATGTATTCCACTTTTTCAACCCTGATTCAATCCAAAACTAAGTGGTTGGTATTATCCATTTACATTCCCATATGTCCCACAGACCGTCTCAACAACATACTAGAATTTTATTTTGATAATGTCATTTTTACGACAGTTATCGTGCAAACGGACACAGACAGACAGACAGAATGAACACTTTTCAACTATGTTGGAAAGTGCTAAAAGTAGACAGCTGCGCACCCCTAATTTAATGACTGCCCTACTGAAGAGGTTCTCCTAGTGGTTCAGGAATGTCCCCTATATATACAGGCTGGTGCAATGGCCATCTTGACCCCCAGTTGAAGCGATGGATGTACATGACGAAAAGAGGAGTGACTGTCACATCCTTTTCTTGGATCTCGAGAAAATCAAAACTTTTGAAACTACTTTCTTGGATGATTGCTACAATTTTTTGAAAGCAGAAGCACTTACAGTTAAATTGCGAACAAAATATCAGCCATGGAACATGCGTGCCCCACTAAAATCGTACACGCAGACGATAATTCACTGGACCTGTTGGAGACAAAATGGCGGTTGCGTCTGCCTGTATATAATTGAGCCTTAGTTCAGGCGTGGTCACTGAACATATGACAGAAAGACGTCACTGAACATATGACAGAAAGACGTCACTGAACATATGACAGAAAGACGTCACTGAATATATCAAGTTACTCACGTATCAGACGAGAATGTCAGTCAGGGGTGGTCAAACCAAGGGCCGCAGTCCAATATTCGACTTATATGACTGATATGAAACTGGAGGAGATAAAGGGGTTCTACAGTTTCCATTTCCGATTCTGGGAATGTTACTACCTATTCCAAAATGTACATTTCCCTTGAAAACTCTATTTTTCGTGATATTTTATAGATATAGCTTAGATGATGACTGTTATGCAGCATCATATTCCGGAGGAGAACGGGAGGATCACTAAGGATTTCTACTGCTGTTACATATTTTTTCTTGAAATATCTAATTCTCTAGCTTGGCTGTAGATAGAGCTTAGATGATGTTTGATATAAATTCAGCATCGAATTTCAGAGGATGAAGGAAGGCCCACTGAAATTTTTCACGTATGAATTCTTTTAACTTCCGGGTCGAACAATTTTCTCGGAACATCTGTTTCTTAGAATTGGCTATAGATAGAGTTCATATGGCGAATGATATGGATTCAGTATCGAATTCAGAGGGTGGTGGGGAAATTAAGGATTTCCATATTCGGTTCTTGAGATTCACTTCCGATTTTTTCGAAAATCGGAACAAAATAAGTATGCAAAATTAAGTATGCAAAATTAAGTATGCAAAATAAGTATGCAAAATATAATAAAAACACTTGTGCGTGTTCATTTCTGTCAAAAACAAATTGAACACACCATTTGCCCCCATATGAGGGCTCCTTTAAAATGTTCTTGCATTATAATTGCTTTCCTGATATAATGATTCTAGGTTGAATGTTTTCCGGTTTTTATTTCTAATTTAAGACCGTTTAAATCAAACAAAAACTATTTTCTGGAGCTAGCTCCCATGCAGCTTACATTCCTCCTCAATTTTCGACGCACAATACCTTCGCTCATATTCAAATAAACATACCTCTGGCAAATTTTAATTACTAAATATAAAAATGAAAGTAAATTAACTCCTCTTAAGCTACTGTTTTCAAAATAAATAGTGCATTACTTTCATCACCTACGGTACAACTTAAATAAATATCCGAGAAGTAAACAACTTAATTAAACAACTTAAACGTCAATTGACCGATAAGATATAATTCCGTGTAATATTGGGATTGTGAAGGTGAATAAATGTAAACTCATTTTCTAAATGATATTTTAAATGCAAAGCCAGCTTGAATTATCACAGTGTGCATAATATTTTAATTATAAACAGAATATTTTTCAAGAACGTAATTGTGGAATTAATCATATGAGTTAGAATACATTTTTAATTTATAAGCAAGTCCTTTAGGTACACAGTAAAATAAACATTTTATGTTAGAATTTTTATTATCAAGATGTTTGTAGACAATATTACATGCTTAATAGATCTCAGGCTAATGAAAATCATAGTATAAACTGTAATGAAATGTCAATTTTTCTATCACGTAGAGAAGCAGTCTTAAATTTTAAAACTATTTAACTCACAAATAAACTATACAAATAAAATTGAAAATTTGTCTGCTGGTATGTGTGTATGTGTGTGTTTGTCTCAGCATCAACAGCTGTGCCGAATGTTATGAAATTTTGAGGGTAGCCTAGGAATGGTCCCACTTAAAATGTAATCTATGTTTCGAGTTTTTAGGATCATGGATTGTCGAACTACGTTTATTCTTTAAACAATTATAAATAGTTTGAACTATTTTTTTAAATTTTATATGAAACGTAATTGTTACATAAATGGAATATGTTTAATTCTTAAAGTGTAACTGTATGTGAGAATTTGAGAACTATTTCCAATTTTATTTTTGTTATTTGTACAATTGATTATTCTCAAAATATTAGCGAACAAAATATATAAAAATTGTGAGACCAGATTTGAGAAAGATTTGGTCAGACAGTTTTATGTTCTTTTTTTACGATATCTGTGATGTTTAACAATGGCAACAGACGTGACGACGCCAGTTTTTACAACACTTTAACCCGAGAGGTCAATTAGGCCATAAACCTAAGAGGCTACATATAGCCACGAGAATGGTTAAAAACGTTGATCAATTATGGAAGATATCTGATCGCATTGCCTAAGGTCGACCAATCAGAGCGATAAGGGGCGTTACAGACCTCAGACAAAAAAGGCGTCAACAAAAGGTTCTAAGTGATATTCAGAACGACTTCTACGACAGATTTCACGATGAATTTGACGACAATAGCGATTTTTCATAGAGAGAGGCAGTAGAGAAGTATTCTGCAAGTTTTGCAAACAGAGTGCTCCGCAGAGATTCCACAGAATTGTTCAACGTCCTGGTATGCAGAACATCTGCGGCAGATGCTAGGTCAACTGCAGAACAATTAGCAGTACCACACCCTGAGTTGGTACCAGTGCAAAATACTCTGATGTAAGAGTTGAGATCAATGTCCAAAGACAGACTTGAAGGTATGTGTTCCTCAATTATTGTTGAAGGTCATCAATGCATTTTAGGCATTTTTAATTAAATGGTCTCACATTTGCTCTCTCCGCCGCAATTAATATGAACAATTGTTGTAATCAATTTAATAAGTAATCTATATTGTTAATAAATGATTTTATTTTAAAGTTAAAATGGTGCAATTAATTGTAGTATTATGTTAATAAATATTCTATTCCAGAACTCACACTAAAGATAAAGAAGGTGGGTTAACGCGGTATTTCATGTTACAACGTAATGTAATTAATTAACTTCAATGAATTTCAACTTATGCTTTGGTTTGTGCACCACAAAAATTATACTTAATTCAACCTTTTGCATGCTGTAGACTAAATGAAGTATTCGTTTTTTTCAAGTTTTTTTCTTAGCAATCACAGCAAAAATTAACTGAAGTGTGGCTCAACTTAACTCTCTCATACCAGAATTCATATTTTTTTCAAATGTAAAAAAAAAATTAAAAATTCTTCATTCTGGGTCCTACTTATTACAACTATAGCGAGTTACCCTTCACTTTAAAGAGCTTGAAAATTGTTTTCGATTGACATCATACTTGACAATGTAACTCCCCCCCCCCCCGACGGAGGAATAACTTACCCCCAAGAAAGGGGGCTGCTAATGACGTCACGAACAAAAATTGTACTGTGGCTATTTTTCGCAGCAATGATCGAAGCTATAAGTCCGTGATCATTGGGCCACAAATAAAACCTTTCATTTGATAATTATATCAAATTTTTGTCCTATTCTGCCATGTTGAAAAAATATATAATTTCGAATAAATTTCAAATTTTCGCTCGAAATAAAAAAAAATGCTATTTAGTTCTAAATTTTTTGATAACCAAACCGGATATAAAGTTTCGCGAAAATTCATTATCATCTGCCATACACGAGAAATAGACCAAAGACAGATAGACGGGCATCACTAAAAAAATAGTCAAATCGGGTTCAGGAGATTTCGAAACATATATTGGCATCAAAATCTTGAAATCGAAAGTTTTCCTGAAAACAATACTTTCTCAACACTACGTATAATAAAGTAAAAATATTTATTGAACATTCAGCACCTAAACACAGTTAAATCTATTCCATAAAATGGCTTTATAAAGTATATCTATAGAAATTTTAAATCTAGTTATTTTTTTCATGGTTCTAGCCATCAAATTCATCTAAAAGCTACGCTAATGTTACACATCTAACGGGAACTCTGCGATTCTGCAGTGATGGTGAAATTTATTTTTCTCAGGGAAATTTTGACACGTCGATCTATGATCGTGACTTCTTTTGAAGCTTTCCATATCCAGAAGAATTCTAACAGTTTAGTTAATGACTTGTCCAGTACTCCAATTATATCCGCGGCGCGGCGGGGTGTCCTGTAATTTTTTTCACTTTCTTCGCATCATTTCTTAAAATTTGGGGTTCTTACTTGTCGTTTAAACATAGGTTCGATCTTGTTGTGTTTCATGTATTATTATTAGGACTTGATTCGTTTTTTCGGGATATTCCTGTTGTGTTTGGGCGCAAGCTAATCTTGTGTGTTATTTCCTTGATTCTAATTGGCTGGACTCTTCTTCATTATGCTTTCTGATTGGCTCTCTCAGGTGAGCTCTTAAACCAGGTTTTCTGTATATAACCCCCCTGTTTATTCTATTTGTGCACATTTCGTCTTTTTGAATTCGGCTTTGTTGGTTATCTTGCACTGACGAAAGGGACCCAGGAATTCCCCAAACAGTTTTATGCAACATTATTGTCTTATTTGTGTTTTAAATGAGCTACTCAAGTTTTCCTTATCCTTTGCACAACGTGTTTTATTAAAATCCCGATATTCTCCAAATTCCCCTTTTCTATGTTGTTGTTGAGACCCAGACCGTCCGACCTACCAGAAAGGTGTAAGGTAACTGTTTGGACGGCCGGGAAGTGCCACCCAATTTAGACCGGAACCCAGTGGGGGAGGCATCCACAGGGACCGTACCCTCCTTCCCCTACCACCAACCTCTCGGAAGGACTTACGGATCCACATGTTTAACGTGATCGTACTCCGCATGAACACGGCTGCAGTTGTGGCAGCGTGCAAATCCAGCGCACAAACCAGCGGGCTACCGCGCCCGAAATGTGCCAACAGCACGCGGTGTTCCCAGGTGGTCACCCACCCAAGTACTAACCGCGCCCGATGCTGCTTGACTTCGGTGATCTAACGAGAACCGGTGTTTTCAGCACGGTACGGCCATTGGTCCCCCCATTTCTATGTGAAATTCTTCATTCTGACATACGCATATACTAACCAAACTTATCAATATGAATTCTAGTATATTTGCATTAAAAAAAAATGAATATGAGATTTATAGAATTTTAGCAAAATAGTAATTTTAATAAAGTATTGTTCAGTGGCAATGCATTTGCATTAACACTGATGAAATACGCTGTGACATCAAAAAAGCGCTCTGGCGTTTTTGTAACATTTTGTACGTGTTAAACGGTGTATTATTAAAAACTTTTTACTGGAAATGTAGTCTTTACTGTAATTATATTTTAATATTTTTAGACTCATTTCCATGCTTTTTGACTATAGCTAAGAGTTAGAAAAATGTTACTTAAGTATCAGTAATTAAAAAAAAATCGATTGTTGCTTTGTTACAGAATTTTTAATTCCAGACCGATGGAATAGACTTCTATAAAAAAAAAGTTAAATAGACACCTATCTGGAAATTCTTTCTAATACAATTTTTACATACAATCTCCATTTCTTCAAACTACAGCAAAATGCATATCAAAGGCCTTATCAAGCTGAGGCTTTATTAAGAAATTGGCACCATGGACCAAAATGTTGAATAAAGGCCTCAGTTATTTTACACAGATTTTAAAAGATTGACAAAATCCCGTGAATATTTCGAAAGTGTTCGTCAATTATCCGGTGATGCTGCGGTTTTAGCTCCGGCTTTTCTCTCTTCTGATTTTTGTTTAATTTTAATACTTTAAATATGGACCGCGAGTTTTATAATCAAGTTTTCTGTACAATTGCTTTAAATAAATAGTAATAAATGATTTATTTTGCAATCACGTTACCCGGATTGCATGCACCCTGCAAGAATAATTAAAAAGTATTTCATCCGAAGAAATTTCCTGCACTTGCGCAGACTGCCATAGGCGAGTCAGGTACACTAATTTAGTGCGTTTTACACCTGCGCAGCTGGCGTTGCGGTCGTGACGCAGTGAGCCTAATATAGAAACAGGTTTTTATCTCATTGGAGTTAATCATTCACATATAATCTTTTAGGTGTATTTACTGGAATAAAAATAACTGATACTAATTTGTAGACATTTAATTCTGGCCAAGAAAATCTGTCAATAGGACAGTTCACACTTTATATCATCTTCTATTGACGGTAATATGTCTATACACTAAGTATATATTTTTCTAAAAATTGCTTCAAAAACAATCTGCATCATTACTCAATCTCCAATTAAGGAACAGTTACAACACATATTTAAATGAAAGAAATTTTAAATTTCTATTTAAGATGAAAATAACTTGACTCTGACCCCTATTTGTGCAAACAGATATTGCACTACTTTCATCTATACATTTAAATGAATTGTCTAGAAGTCATAGTTTGATTCAAAATCTCCCTGTTAACAACTGAACTGAACATGGTGAATATTTATTAAACAATGAGGCAATAAGGTTTAATTTGCTGTGCCACGACAGTTTTTGTAAAGAAAATAAATGCAAATACGTTTTAATGAATTTGAAACCAAAAATGTTTAATGCTAAATTACGGGTATTTATAACTAAATTATGTATATTGAAAATATTCTATTTTTAAAATGCTGTAATTAAGCTGTAATAATTTTTAAAAAGCTGTAAATAAATGCATTTCCTTAAATGCTTTTATTTTGAAGATAAAACTTTCGTTTTGTATTCCAAAATGTTAGTTTCGGAAAACTAAGAGTTACTTAGTTTTGGAAGTAACTACTGACGGTGAGAACCGCATAAATTATAAGCAGCAGTGCAATACAATAATTGTCTTTTTTTATATATATAACTACATCGCTGTGAGTATATGCTGAGTGAAAATGGTTCTTTATAAAGCAGTTCCTAATGTAATTTTGAATAAAAAAACATAGAACATAATACGTATTTAGAATGTACTTTTTAGATTAAAATTTGAAATTGAACGGGCTGAGTTCCCCCCATTAGATATTCTATAAAAACACTTGTGATAAATTACTTTGAACGCAAAAACATTTTCATTCAGGTGCTAAAGTGCTGTTTTAAGGCTTGAAGTGTAACAAAGTAAACATAGGTTTATTTTCCGGAGCCCTTTTTGCCATGGTTCTAAAATGAATAATTCGATAAAAACGTAATTTAAAACTTCGCTCAAATGAATATTATTCTTGCTTCGAAGGAAACGATGATTTCGTCGTAAAACTCACTTTGATTATATTATGAAACTAAGAATAGATACTTTTTAAGAATTTCTTGACGCAAAAAGAAAATAAAAAATTAGCTTTAAAAACCATAAAGCCATTTTTAAAATGTAGGGTAATAAAAGCAGTTGTGGGTTGTACAAGACTTTCCCTGCGGGCTTATATTTATTTTTTCTTTCTCTACTTATATGCATTAATTTGAGTTTTATTGCACAAAAAACACAAAATGGATACTTATTTGGAATTCCACAGAGAATTTGCTGTTTTAAAATAATTTCCTGTTGGCGACGGCGCAGTTTAAAATGTTTTTAAAAACTGAAATAATAAAAAGCGGGTTATGTTATTAATCACTACGATGTAAGTTTATGTACGAAGATATGTTTATATTTATGTACGAAGAACGCCCGGTCGAATTTGTCCGCATTGCGGACATAATGAGTGAGTACATGAAATCGCTTATTTGGAGCATATTCAAAGCATTAATGAAGTGGGATCATTTTTAACACTTTACAACATAGTTGTAAATCCGTTAGCATGATAACTGCCGTAAAATTTGGTTTATCGAAATGAAATTTTAGTATGTTCTTCAGACGGTCTGTGGGACCTATGGGAATATAAATGAATAATATCACCCAATTAGTTTTTATTGAACACGGATTGAAAAAATCAAATACATTGAATCTTATGGGACCTAATGTTTCAAACATTTTTTAAGCGAATTTAAAATGCACAAATTGCTTCGAAAATTTTAGGAAATATTCAAATTATCCCATAAATATATAAAAAAAATTTCAGTAGAATGTGTAAGGTAGTTTTTTAAATAAAAATTATTTAATATAGGGAGAAAAACAAGTTCAATTAAATTCGAACTCTCGTTATATCCTCCAGAAAGAAAAAGAGATATATTATATAATAAATATCTTTCCAAGAGTTTAATTATTTTATATATGAGAAAGGTTTCACATTTTAAAATAAATATGGTAGATAACAATTTTTCAAATTTTTAAATAAAATAAATTATTATAGTATTGTAATGAATTAAACGATTGGAAAAATAATTATGAGTGAAATGCTGCTTTTATATAGAGGCGATTTATATTTCGATGATGCCATTTAAATAAAGTTAATTTGTTTTCGATGAAGTTTTCAGATATAATAAATTATTGTAGAGTTATGATAATTTTAAAAAAGATTACCGAGGAATGTATTGCATTTTAGAGATGTTTAAACCAGGCAATTTATATTTCAATGCCATCATTTGAATGAAGTTCATTTTCTTCGATGACATTTTCAAATATAATAAATTAATGTAGTATTGTGATAATTTTATAAATATTACCGAGGAATGTATCGCATTTGAGAGATGTTTGTATAAAATTGCATTGAAGTTACGTAATCAATGCTTTAAGCATGATTGATCTTTTGCATGTATTGCATGTTTTTGCATGTATCAAGGCGAATTAATGCGACCTGAGCTTGCGCAACAGGTTTACCCGATATGCAAGCACGAATTAATGCGGCCTGCGCTTTCGCAATGGGCTTAGCCGGTATGTATACGAGAATTAATGCAACCTTCTTTTGCGCCATGAGCTTACGCGGTATGCATACGCAAATTAATGTGACCTGCGCTAGGGCATTTGGCTTACCCAGTATGCATACGCGAATTGCATGGGCTAATTTTTTAGACAGCAAATATGTACCTGGTTGAGAGTTACTGCAAGAAAGCAATGAAAGTTAACCGCTTGTTTTAAATAAAAGCAGTTGTGGAGTAGCTCTGTATGTGTTCTTGCGCAGACCGAGTTTTGCCTTTTATGCTAAGCGAGCGTATTGTTAAAAGGTTATTTGGGTTTTAAAAACTCGCTTTAAGTTCCGGCGCAATATTAATCAGAGAGTTGCATCTTAAATCCTTGATCAATACCGGATACTCTTTCCAGTTTAGAGTAAACTCTCTCTCTAATTAAATTAAGGATGACATTAGGTTGTACATGACGGATTCTTCTCTAATGGTAGTGAGATGGATATAAATAAGATTCTCGCATGAAAGACACTTTACACCGCATTTACAGCTTGTAAAGAGAAATTTTCGGTAAATATATATTAGAATAAATATAATTCATATCTTAGTTATTATGCAGAAAGAAAGAATGAGTTTTTTCATTAGACACATTAGCTGTAAGCCCGATTATCTAATTAGTTTGTTTTCAATATCGAAACCGATGAAATTTATATATCAAATTTTTATATCAATATCACCCACAAGAGAAGACATTGCCATGACAGTATCCTAAACTCTATTTTGTTTCTTTTTTATTAGATTCTTTTTTGGAATTATGTGCTTTCGACCAACCGCTAAATAAAAACATATAAGAATGTAATTAAAAAAAAGACAATTTTAATATACCATGGCCATTATTGCAAATGGAGATAAACTGGATGTGATATCTATGAGCACGTCACAGAGAAGTATAATCGCGCATCGCTTGGCGCTCTAGTACTAGCTGCGTTGAAATCATTACCTTGTAAAGATGCATGCTCTATTTGTTGATTGCCTCGTTGAGGTACAGCGTTCTCTAGTTAGACTATTGTGGGCGGAGTTGATCAAATCTGCTGAAATTCATAGGTTAATTTTGTCGCAGTATGAATGCAGCTGTATGTGTCACCCGGTCAGATCACTCAAAGAAGCGGGTGTTGGTGAGTTTCACGGCAAAATCTGTAAAAGAGGCCAATTGCACAGTAATTGTTAAATCTGAAAATTGTCGGTTGTACGGGAAGAGCTAAACACTTTAAAAAAAGTTATTTGCACGGACCTCCTTCCTCCCTACTGTAAAATGAACTACATATATATGGGGACGGAGCTATGGAATTCAGGAGAAGCAAGTGCTTTAGATGATATATATATATATATATATATATAATTGAAAGATAAAGAAATTTAAAATTGAATCTTAAATAAAGTATTTTAGTATTTATGCGCAAGGCAGCAATAAACACTAATTACAAAATATAAAATATTAAGGATACAAAAGAATTAATAGAAAGAAGGCAGTGTAAGGTGCTTACATAATGGCGGTAAGGGGTAGTAACCTTACACCCCAGTTAACAACGTGCACGTCCTTGATGCCGCGACATTACACTCTTGGACGCCAGCACCGACTGTTGCCGACCTTCGGAGTGACAATCAAAATTATCACAAGACCATTATATATGGAGTAGTAAAATAAACTGAAGTATCAATAGATGGAATGAAATCACTGAGTTGTCACCAGTTTAAATACTTCCTCAAGATCTAAACACATCGCTCAAAGCATCATCATAATGGCAACATTGCTTTGAGCGATGTATTTAGATCTTGAGGAAGTATTTAAACTGGTGACAACTCAGTGATTTCATTCCATCTATTGATACTTCAGTTTATTTTACTACTCCATATATAATGGTCTTGTGATAATTTTGATTGTCACTCCGAAGGTCGGCAGCAGTCGGTGCTGGCGTCCAGAAGTGCAATGCCACGGCATCAAGGACGTGCACGTTGTTAACTGGGGTTGATGTTGTTGAGACCCAGACCGTCCGACCTACCAGAAAGGCGCAAGGCAACTGCTTGGACGGACGGGAAGTGCCACCCAATTTAGACCGGAACCCAGTAGGGGAGGCATCCACAGGGACCGTACCCTCCTTCCCCTACCACCAACCTCTCGGAAGGACTTGCGGACCCACATGTTTAACGTGATCGTACTCCGCGTGAACACGGCGGCAGTTTTTTGGCAGTGGCTGGAATCGAACCCGGGCCTACCGAGTGCAACTTCAGCGCGCTAACCAATGGGCTACCGCGCCCCTTGTTAACTGGGGTGTAACGTCACTACCCCTTACCACCATTATGTAAGCACCTGCCTTCTTTCTCTTAATACTTTTGTATCCTGCATATTTTATATATTATATATATATATATATATATATATATATATATATATATATATATATATATATATATATATATATAAAGATTTGCATTTCAAAAACAGAAATAATCTCAATTTTTGCGATTTGTGATGTTTGCATCATTGTAAAATGATGCAAATACAATATGGTGGACAAACGAAATGAAGCAAACACCGAATGACATGGATCTTCCAAATATACCAACATTTCATTCTGCGCAAAGAGACCGATTTAAGGCATGCAACTGACTAGTTTAGTTATCTTCCGACACCCGTAACCATTTTGATAAAAGAAGGAATTAGGTTGACGTGCAAGGAACTCCGTGCCCAAAGACGTAGCCGTAGATTCCGCAGTGATGAGGAGGTCAAGTCTGTGGTGCGTGATTGGATCAATAAGCAGTCAAAATGTTTCACTGAAAAAATTCTCAACTTTATGTTGTTGTTATTACTAATCTCCTGTGGTGAAGGAGGGCCTATGCACCACGTCCACTAGACCCCTGGTCCCATGGCGAAGGGGAGAGAGAATTGCAGTTTCACTTTTTATTGAGGCTCCTCAAGGGCGGAAGCCTGACTTTGCCTCGACAACACAACATCCATGTCCGGTGGCGGGATTCGAACCTCCAACCCGGCAATCCAGCGATTAGACAGAAACGCGTGCCCCTGACCCCTCGACCACCGGATCGGAGCAACTTTCTGTAAGAAGTATATATCAGTAATGAATGACAATGTTGAGAAATAAATTATATAACTTTTAATAAACTTGTATATTATGTAGGTAAAAATAAAGTTGACTATACTTTATGAATTACCCTGGTACAAGTTCTATAAAATACCCTGTCTTTAACTGCTTCTTCTTCGGTGCTAACAGCTTACTGCATGCCTCGACTGCTCCAATAATGCGTCTCCATTGTCACCTACCATACAGAGTGACAGTCTGCCAGCCCCGGGGCTCCAATCGATCCCCGGAGTATGACTCTTTGTCTCATGGGGAATGCAACTGTATAATGTGGACAAAATACGTCTTTCACTGTAGACGAAAATTCATTTTTAGCACTTTACAACATAGCTGAAAAATGTTTATGACTTTGTTCATTCTGTATGTCTGTCCGTCCACACGATAACTGCCTTAAAAATGTCTTTATCAAAATGAAATTTTTGTATAGTTTATACGGTCTGTGGGACATATGAGAATGTAAAGGAATAATATCACCAAATTAGTTTCGGATTGAACCCGGATTGAAAAAATAAAATACATTGAACCCTATGGGACCTAATTTTTTAAACATTTTTTAAGCGAATTTAAAATTCACAAATTGCTTCGAAAGTTTTAGGAAATATTCAAATTATCCCATAAAATATATAAAAAAATTTTATGCAAAATATGTTCGGTAGTTTTTTAAATAAAATTTAAGATTATAAAGAGATCTCGTGACCCATTTCAAGATAAATATGGTATCCATCTTTTTTTCCTCGTGCAAAAATCCAGATTTTTAAATTTCTTAAAATTTATATTTAGTGTTACATCCGTCTTCAATCCGCTTTATTTTTGCGTATTTTCTGTGCATCTATATACCGTGCCAACGCATTTACAATATTTTTGATTGTAAATGATCATCAAACTTTGATAATTTCTACAACGGAGCTTAATTTTAATGGATGCAGAATGTAAACAAGTGATTGCAAGATGAGTTGTATAAGAATTGCTGATTTTTTTCACGCAAAATTATTTAATTTTTGAGTCTGGAATAAAGTGTATGAATGGAATATTCACTTCTTTTACACAGAGAGCCAGACGATTCATATTTCGGTGAAGTCATTTGAATAAAGTTCATTTTTTTAGATGAAGTTTTAAGTTTTCAAATATAATAAATTATTGTAGTACTGTGATAATTCAAAATATATACGCGCTGAATGTATCCCATTTTAGAGATGTTTAAATAAAATTGCATTTCAGTTGGAAAGTGTTTCATCATTAATCCTTTATGCATGATTGATCTTTCTTGTTCCTATATATGCAATTCTTTATATATGTTAATTTTAATTCAAACATTTAAAGTAACACATAATATAGATACATTTTTAAAATCAACCAACGGATTTGCAGTTTTAATATACTTTCTTTTTATTACTTTCCTTATATACATAATGTATAAGGAAAGTATTGTGACAGGGTTGAAAATTCGAATTCGAGTTTTCGACAGGAGAGTACGTTTCAAGCATCCCTGATCACGAATCAAACATTTTTGAAGGGATGACTGTGTGTGTGTGTCTTTGGAGACGATTACTGACGAACGAATGGAACGATTCGAACTAAATTTGGTAAAAAAATCACAATCCGTAAACACTGGAAGCCTATTGTTTTTATACCCAATCGAATGTTCAGAACCCCCCTAAATTTTCGAATGAAATTTTGAAAAAATCGTCAAAAAATCAAAACCACTAATAAAGTTACGCAAATAGACATTTCTTATGTAATTTTTCATTAGAAAACGATTGACATAAATTCTAGAACGCTAACATGAACCGTTATCGAAATATTGTACATTTTTCAAAAAAATTATCAAAAAGTCATAAAAAATAAAAAAAAAATATTTCCTATTGAGAAACATGTTCACTTTTCATATGTAATACCATGCGATAAATTAGGTGACATCATTCTCGTGGATCTAGCTTGTTCCATTCATGAAAAAAGATACTTTGAGTAATACTTTTGTATTTGAGCGCCAATAGTCATTTATCTGCTGTAAGAATAACTTATTTCATAGTGCATAACGCTTGGTGAGATTTTGGAGACGAATTTGGCGGAATGTCGCCAACTTGGCGACTTTTTGAATTGTTGCCAAATTAACGAAAATCTCGCCAAATGGATAAAAATGACGCCTAATTGTCGAAAATTCAATATCTTGGAAAGAATATTAGTATCTACTATAAGAAAAATCTATTTTTTTACTGTATAAGTAGTATATTTATTGCATTATATAAGGAAAGTCATGTGTTGCCCACATCAGATTTTTTTCATTTTACGTCTATGTGTATTTTCAAATAACCGCTAAGTCCTTAAATTCGAAAACTGGAATACTTTTATGACGGTATATTACCAATAAATAGCTTAATTTATTTTGTCTTGAAAATACATATAAAACCAGAAATGGACGAAGGAACATTCAGAAGGTGACAAATGCTGTGTACATTTTTGTCCAACTGTTAATGATTTTCATTCTCTTTTGTACACTTATTTCGCGCAGTCATACGAATTTTCGCAAAAACCGGAAATGGCATGTCTAGAGCCGGAAGTGAAAGCCCCTAGTGACTCACCTCTCTACCCCTTTGAACTTCGATCCTTAATCTATGTCAGTTATCATCTAAGCTCTGTACGCAGCCAATCTTGAGAAATAGATGTTGCAAGGAAAATGTAATTTCTTTCACCGGACTTTATGCTTATAGAACCGGAAGTAGAAATTCTAAGTGAGACTTCAAATCCCACTATAATTTAATGTTGAATCCATACCATAGTTATCATCTAAGCAATATCTATAGCCAATAATATGAAATAGATGTTACAAAGTTTTTGAAAGGTGATTGGTAAAAATCCCCTCTGAACTTTCACTCAAAATTCATATTTGTCATCAGTTAAGCTTTATATTTAATCCTGCGAAATATATGTTTCAATGAAAATTTTTGATCCTGAAATGGGAAAAACTAGAAGTGGATGTGGATATCTTTAGTGAATCTTCCTACTCCCTCGGAAATTTAATCCTGAATCCATATTCAGAATTTAATCATGAATCCATATCTGCCATTATTAAAGCTCATCTATAGTCAATCTTAATAGGAAATAAATAGATGTTTGTAGGAAAATGTTTAAAGCGAAAGAAGAATTGAAACTAGAAGTGGAAATTCTTAATGAACCACTCTTCCTTCTCCAGAATGTGACCTTGAATTCATATAAGCTATTATCTAAACTCTTATAGCAAATTAAAAAAAAATAGATGTTTGAAGGAAAATGAATATTTTTGAAGCGGAAATGGAGAAATAACCGGAAGGGGAAATCCTTAAGCAACCACCCACACATCTATC
>OX578146.1:100949430-100999430 GCA_951213105.1 Amaurobius ferox
ATAATTGTATAAACATATAACACAACTGCAGAATCACATAACTTCCAATAGTAGTGTATTTTAGAGACAAACATGAGCCATTTTATATCTTTCTTGCTTGTGTACAGCAATGGCATAACTTCACAACAGCACAACTTGTAAAGGCAATGCAAAGATAGACATAAACATTTTTGTGCAATTTTTGTTTATGTACAACAATGATATACGTCTGTAGTGTTACTGACAAACAAAATTATTTTGATCGCCCCCCCCCCTTCTTCTGGCTGAAAGTCCTTAGATGTGTTTTAATATGATTAACAACTGATGAATTTAATTTTTGTATGGAAGAAATAACATTCAATTAAATCACATAAATATGTTAATAAACCATCTACAAGAAGAAAAAGTAAAAATAAAAAATTTAGCTTTTCTGCAACAAGCTGAGTTTTGTCATATGTATTTTGGTGGCCTCGCTATTTTCAATTACTAGAAATGCTAAATCACTTAATCGTGATTGTCTGACAGTACAGGTTTAAATAGTTTGATAGTTTAATAGCCTCTTAGTAGAGGAGGCTGCGATGACAGAGCGAAAAGCATCAATAATACAGAATTTCCATCTATTTGTTTGTTCATTAGCATTTCTGCGAAATTTTAAATCATCTGCTGTTTTAGATCATTTTACATCAATGTTTTAATGCGCTCAAATTATTGGGAAATTGTGTGGAAAGAATGCCGGAATATATTTTCGATGAATTTCGCATTTTTGCAATAAATTCCAAATCGGTTAATTTCAAAATTTCTCTTGGCGATTTGCAGACATATAGTTCTGCCGTACAGCCAAGAGCCACATCTAGTTCTACGGCCTCTAAGCGTTGCTTGCCCCTGCTACTCAATTTTTAAGTTGCTGGTACAACTTCACAATGGCACAACTTATAATGGTAATAGAGATATATATTTCTAAAAGATATCTGAAAGATATGAAAATCATTTTAAAAAGGTATAGAGCTCCCCTCCTTCCCCCCCCCCACCCACCGATGTCACTTCTTAATTTACAGATCCATGTTTCTTATGTAAGAACGTAGAGCAATATATCAGAACATTTTGAATTTCTAAATTTTCACAAATACAATATGTATAGAAGGCGACGGGAAACTAAATTGAAATTTGCATAATGAAGCGCAGACGACAAGTTTTTATCCACTTCACTCGATCGATTCCCACATCTACATATTTTGAAGTAACTCAGTTCCATGTATGAACCCCTGGGATATTTAAAGAAGAACAGAGTGTTAAAACTGCGTATCGTAAAATAATACGTATATTCATATTGATTAATACTTTCACAAATCTCGCTTCTGTGACTTGGTAAGTTTACAATCTTCTTACATAATAAAATATTAAATATTATCTTCTTACATAATAAAATATTATATAATTTATTTGTGATTCTGTCTGTGTCGTCTGTAGCTGAAAATAGAAACTTCGAACTGCGGCAAAATTCGGAACACAGGTACTTCAGGTTCCCGGACAATACAGCTAGACGAGATTTTTTGTTAAAATTTCGAGTTAGTTTTTCAGTTAATTTACGTAAGAGCTCGATTTTGAGCGATTTTCACACAAATCGGTTCCTTGGCGATCAAATATATTATCACAGAGTTCCCATCTTAATTTCATCGGAAAGATCAGATAACGTTCATTTAAACGATATTTGAATCGACTCCGTAAGGCAATTAATTCCTTCATATTTATATATTTAATTTTAAACACATCGAAATATACACGTTTTAAGTTACCTCATTCTTATTTCGCCGCATCTAAAAATGGAAAAATAGCACAATTCTATACTTTTGCAGAAATATAGGTGTATATTTTTGCATTCTAATAAAAGTTTTTTTTTTATTAGTATTATTTTCATGATCTGTGAATTTCTCTGTAAAAGCATAATAATTGAGTTATTTGATACCGCTGGGGAAATATTTCATTATTCTGTTGGCCAGTTGCTATACACTGGGAGTTGCAGTTGACGTCACAGCCTGTATTTGTAGGGAAGAAGTCACGTATTTATCATAAACGCGCTGTTGGGTTTTGGACAATTCGCTATATGTTCTGGGGTATAATATTGGCAGTACCGGATACATTTTCTTGTATATTCATAAGAAAAGCCACTATTTCTAATTGAGTGTGAGCCAAATTAGCGATAAATTTTGGCCAATATTACAAATTTGGCAAGATTTTAGAAAATTTGACGATCATATGTGTATCTTAAGTGTAGATTAAATGTCTTTGGTAATTCTTGTCGCTTTTAAGGAATATTTAATGAAATACAATTTATAATTATTTTATAGGTGAACAACATTATTGTTATTGCCTTAAATTATGTAAATACTTCAATTGAGAAAAATTGAACATAGTGTTGTGCTGGTATGTAGAACCCGCCAATCGCTCTGTATTTCAAGTATTGAGGGTTTATTGTCCATGTGTGTAAAGAGATTTTAGGAGCGCAGTAAAGGCAGGAAGTAGGATATTTTTTAAATTACTTAATTCACTCTTCATAAATGGTTGTAACATCCAGTTATTTAGAATTATCAATATCTGTTTCAAATATTTATATTTTTCCTACAATACAATATTTAAAAATCTGATGTGGGCAACACATGGCTTTCCTTAAATAATGTAATGAATTTACTACTTTTACAGTAAAAAAAATAGGTTTTTCTTATAGTAGATACTAATACTCTATCCAAGATATTGAATTTTCGACAATTAGTCGTCATTTTCATTGATTTAGCGTCATTTTTATCCATTTGGCGAGATTTTCGTTAATTTGGCAACATTTCAAAAAGTCGCCAAGTTGGCGACATTCTGCTAAATTCGTCGCCAAAATCTCGCCAAGCGTTATGGATGAAGAAATAAGTTACTCTTACAGCAGATAAATGACTATTGGCGTTCAAATACAAAAGTATTACTTAAAGTATCTTTTTTTATGAATGGAACGAGCTAGATCCACGAGAATAATGTCACCCAATTTATCGCATGGTATTATATATGAAAAGTGAACGTGTTTCTCAATAGGAAATATTTTTTTTTTATTTTGTATGACTTTTTGATAATTTTTCTGAAAAATGTACAATATCTCGAGAACGGTTCACGTTAGCGTTCTAAAATTTATGTTAATCGTTTTCTAATGAAACATTACATAAGAAATGTCTATTTGCGTAACTATATTAGCGGTTTTGATTTTTTGACGATTTTTTCAAAATTTCATTCGAGAATTTAGGAAGGTTCTGAACATTCGATTGCGTATAAAAACAATAAGCTTCCAGTGTTTACGGATTGTGATTTTTGTACCAAATTTCGTTCGAATCGGTCCATTCGTTCGTCAGTTATCGTATCCACAGTCTCACTGACACACACACACATACTTTCAGGCACACACACACACACACAGACATCACTTCAAAAATGTCTGATTCGTGATCAGGGATGCTTGAAACGTGCTCTCCCGTCGAAAACTCGAATTCGAATTTTCGACCCCGTCACAATACTTTCCTTATACATTATGTATATAAGGAAAGTAATAATGCATAGACAAAATATTGAAATTGATAGAAAAAAATCTGATGTGGGCAACACATAACTTTCCTTATATAATGAAATGGATTTACTACTTTTACAGTTAAAAAAAATGTTATTCTTATAGTAGATACTTATATTCTTTCCAAGATATTGAATTTTCTTCAATTAGTCGTCATTTTCATGATTTAGCGTCATTTTCATCAAGTTGGCGAGATTTTCATTAATTTTATTTAGCAACATTTATTTAGCAACATTTAAAAATTGTTGCCAAGTTAGCGACATTCAGCTAATTTCGTCGCCAAATTCTCGCCAAGCGTTATGGACTGAGAAGTAAGTTATTCTCACAGCAGATAAATGACTATTGGCGTTCAAATACAAAAGTATTACTCAAAGTATATTTTCTCGTGAATGGAACGAGTTAGATCCATGAGAATGATGTCACCAAATTTATCGCATGAAATTACATATGAAAAGTAAACATGTTTCTCAACAGTTAATGTGTTTTTAATTTATGGGATTTTTTTATAAATTTATTTGAAAAATGTGCAATATCTCAAGAACGGTCCATGCCAGCGTTTTAAAGTTTATGTCAATCGTTTTCTAAGGAAAAATTACATAAGATATGTCTATTTGCGTAACTTTATTAAAAGTTTTGATTTTTTGATGATTTTTTCAAAATTTCACTCGAAAATTTAGGGGAGTTCTGAACATTCGATTGTGTTCTGGAACAATAGGCTTCCAGTATTGTAGGAATGTGATTTTTGTACCAAATTTCATTCGAATCGCTCCATTCGTTCGTGAGATATCGTCTCCACAGACTCACTGTCACACACACACACAGCCATCATCTCAAAAATGTTCGATTCGTGATCAGGGATCCTTGAAACGTGCTCTCCCGTCGAAAACTCAAATTCGAATTTTCGACCCCTTCATAATACTTTCCTTATTACATTATGTATATAAGGGAAGTAAAAATTGATATTTAGTTTTTAATGTTCTATTTATATGTTTTGGGTACTCTAGAAGATTAATCTACTATTTTTAGTGGTCATTGTGTAAGTGTGTCAATGCCTATGTGATGTCTGTATTCACTCAAACTCAAACACTATAGTACTAAATTCCATTTAAATTAAATATTCAATTCATTTATTCCTTACCCTACTGCTGATATGATTGATATTTGAAAGAAAAAGAGAACGATTGCTCTTTTTTCCCTTTCGAAATAGATCGCAAAACTCGTAAAATTTTAATTTAGTAGTAAATAAATAATGTAATAAAATATCTAATTATATTATTGGTATTATCATTTAATTTGGAGATTGATTGTATTCGCAAGTCATAATCATCTCATATAAAATTTTTAATGAAAGTGAACAGTGGAAGATTTTATGGACCATTGCTTGTAGACACATAGTTTCAATTATAGTGCTTAGAATACCAAATAATAATGAAATGACTTACAAAATAATACTGAAAATAAAAAAAAAAATCAATGCATCACAGACCGATGAAGTAGTCTGTTTTAGTGTAAGAAACAATTTAAAAAAATATATTTTGCATTACTATTTCCGTGTTAACTATAATAGGATTTGTTTCTGTAGAAAATTAATTTTCCTGAAACCCTATTTTGAAGTCAAAACATATTTTAAACAGTTAGATTATTTAAATTTTTAATTTCAAATGACGTATTTTTTACAAAGAAAAGCATAGAGTTGTCTGCTATGACCGGGTCCGTTTGAACTGCAGCGCCATCTGTTGCATTTCCTGAATAATTCTCCCGATTTTTTTCATTGAACGCGACACTAGGTATTCCAGTCACTATAGTTTCAATTACAAAAGAAAATTCAATAAGGTAAGACACTGTACAGTAGTATATTAAATAATATGCAATATTTTAGTAAAAAATTTTAAAAATAATGATGTTTATATAGTCGCTCCAGCGCTGAAAGTTGTTACAAAAATGTTGTCCATACTTAAAACTGTTTTCCCTAACTTAAAATAATTGGACCTCAAAAGTTCACATTTAATATGAAATAAATTGTCAAACTTCCTGACCTACATCACTTTATCGTGTCTTTTTTATATGCTTGTAATAAACACAATTCATAAATCCAGTGTTCAGAAATTGAACTGATTTACAGAAATAATTTAGTAGGGTTTTAAAACATTTCTTTTTCACAGCAGTTTGCTTTTAAAGCTAATTAATTCATTCTGATTAAAAGTTATTTGAACCCATTAATAAGGCAAAAAACTGATAATTGTAATTTTGGTGATCTGTCAGATGTTATCCTAACAAAATCTATGAAAAAATAACCATGTATTTAAATGTTTTAAATAGATTACATTGGCCAGTTATAACTAACTCATAGAATTCGGCTCAACGCCATAATTTAAATGTAGATGCTATCTTGTGGCAGTACTTTGATGCTTAAATACAAACTGTGGAAATGGTGACGCATTGGTCAACGAAATAGTGACGCATTAGCTTTACAGAAATATTTGCATAGAACAAATCTGAATAAGTTATAAAAGTTTTAGTAACTATTTGCGACCAAAATTGATCCATGTATACACCATTTTTGTAATTTTACTTTTTCGTTGAAGGTGAGGTATAAAAATATATTTTTCAATATTTTTATAAAAATTTTGCAAGTCATTTAAATTATTATTTCATAATTTTTCTATTCAAAGCATTTTTGCCACTAGACGAATGTGTCTACAACCAATGGGGAAAAACAATCGGCTGTTCATCTCTTTTTAAACAACCCCGTATAATAATTTAATACTCATTTTATATGCAAATTTTGTTAACGAAATAAACTCCTCGCACGTTATTTTTTTTTCAATTTAAATTTTTTATTAAAGTAATATTGTTTTTGTCATAAATGTATTATTTTATGATAAAAAACGCGTATCGAGAGATTCAATGTGTTGGCAGATTTTTTTCGAAAACAGGAAAGAAATTAGAAAAAATTAATTACAAGAAAGGGATTGATGATGTTTCAAATTGCAGCACAAATTTAAATCGCAATCAAGTATATAGATACCGCAATGCAAATATATTTCATACAAACACATGAGAACTGGAATCATTTGTGCAAGGAACGAAGCTACACCAACATAAACACCTCTAAAGGGAAGACCCAGTTTTCTTACGCAAATATGCAAAGCAACATTTTACACTTCCAAATTTCCGCAGGTACTATATTCTTGGTGACGATGGGAAACTAAGTTGAAATTTGCATAATGATAAGCAGACGACAAGTTTTTATCCATTTCACTCAATCGATTTTAAAATCTGTATATTTTGAGGTTCTCCCCCCCTCCCCCTCTGCACCCCAGGGATACATAAAAAGGAATGGAGTGTCAAAATTGATTATCTTCAAAGAATATTTATTTATACTCAAATTGATTACGACCATTTTAAATGATTTCTTATGATTTTCCTTATTATTTTTTCACTGAAAAATAATAACTACGGAAAATTAAAGTTTCCTGAGTCGAGAAAACTAAAAAAAACTAAAATTCCTTGAATCAAAAATGCATAGCTTTTACTTATATGCGATTCGAGCTGGGACCATAGTCGAGTTACTAGGTCCACATTTTTATTCAACTTTAATTCGTATTCAAAAGAAGGATGCTGAACATGCTTAAAATAAATACTACTTTCTACATTACAAATGAAAATATTTAAAACCGTAAAATAAAAGAATAAGATCCCTTTATAAATTAAGAATTAAATGCTATTTCAGCGAGTTTGCACCCAATTATTGCCGTTTTCGAGCGTGATACCTATAATCCTAGAATAATGGCACACTTATAAAATGAAAACGATATTTCCAGAATTCAGGAAATTAGACTTTTGTATTTTAAAACCCACTACTCTTCTGCGATTGAAGTACATGGCTCGGAAAATTATTTGGTCGGTAAATTTATTGTAAAATGTCGAAATTTTGGCCAAATTTCGGCTTTTCAGTTCATAACTTTCAAACTAATTCGAACTTTAAAAGAAGTTCGACGGCGCGTATTGCCCCGGGTGTTCAAAAGTACCGAATTTCACTGATGTCCGATGTTTTGATTTTCCGCTACAGACGACACACACATACTTTTTCTATGTAAGATGTACTATAAGGAAAATAATAATGATAGTAGACATGACAGCGCATTCTCCTTTTGTAAATATAATCCTACCGTTAGTATAATGACTATGCAAGACGTGATGTCACATGAACTCCACCATTAAATTAATCGGTAGAATGCTTGTCTAGAGATTTACAGGTCATTGAATAAGGTCGTTGTATGGGTATGAACCAACTAGCAATGTATTAGCTTATACTCTCAAAACTCACCTAAAAGGATATTCCAAAAGTTAACATTACGCTTCAGTTACAGACAACATCAACCATGGATTAGGTTATCCTTTATTATGTGCTCGTTAGCATGGAATAGCTAATACCTCAATAGCAATAAACTTGCTCAGTACTATAATTATAATTAGGCAAACCAGTGTAATTATAATTATGCGAATCTGTATAATTATAATTAGGCGAACTAGTATAATTATAATTATGCGAACCTGTATAATTATGCAAGCATGTATAATTATAATTATGCGAAGCTGTATACTTATAATTATGCGAACCTGTATAATTATAATTAGGTGAACCTGTATAATTATAATTAGACGAACCTGTATAATTAGGCAAACATGTATAATTATAATTATGCGAACTTGTATAATTATAATTATGCGAACCTGTATAATTATAATTATGCGAAGCTGTATACTTATAATTATGCGAACATGGATACATATAATTAAGCGAGCTTGTATAATTATAATTATGCGAACTTGTATAATTGTAATTATGCGAACCTGTATGCAGCTCAATAAATTCAGTCTTTTCAAGAAACTGGCAATATATATATTTTAAATATTAGCTGTACTTTGCTGCAACTGTCACAAATATGAAATAACTGGAAAGTTAAGCCCGTCATAAGACGGGGTTATTGTTGAGACCCAGACCGTCTGACCTACCAGAAAGGTGTAAGGCAACTGTTTGGACGGCCGGGAAGAGCCACCCAATTTAGACCGGAACCCAGTGGGGGAAGTATCCACAGGGACCGTACCCTCCTTCCCCGAACACCAACCTCTCGGAAGGACTTACGGACCCACATGTTTACCGTGATCGCACTCCGTGTGAACACGGCGGCAGTTTTGACAGTGGCAGGAATCAAACCCGGGCCTATCGAGTGCAATTCCCTCGCGCTAACCACAGGGCTACCGCGCCCAAGTCATAAGGAGGGGGAAAATTGCAAAATATTACCTCCCATTCTCTATCCAAAAAGTTGCAAAATATTTCATCTCATCCGCCTGCTCGCAACACTTGCGCTCCTAATATACACAGACATAGGCAAGCTATACACCTCTTCAATACTCCCATTCAATATTACTCTTTCTTATGCGACTCACTATTGAATTATATATACCATACCATTTCCAAAAATAACGCAAATAATTTACACTATCCTAGATTCACTAACAAAACGTAGCTGTTTCATGAGCAGCGAAACTCACTATATTTTGAAGTAATAATAATAAATTAATATTTTCAACAAAGCGACAGGGATTTTTAAAGAAATTAAATTTAATTGAGTACAATCTCTGAGTTAGTCAACTTTCGACAATTTGGCAACAATATCGGGGATTTAGCGATATTATTTAAAGTTTGCGACATTTTCGAAAAGTTGCTAACTGTGTCGTCAATGTCGTCAAATTTGTCGTTAAGTGTGATAGATGTATATGCATACGGACCCTATTGAAACATAAATAATATTCAATCCTTTTATCAATTACATAGTTTGAATTCTAATCCATTCCTAAAATTTAGCATCAAAATTCTACTTATGTTTTGATTTCAAATTTCATTTTGATTCGTCATTCCAGTTCATTTAACATCGATGTGGAGACATTTTCATCAATTTGGCTACATGTTTAGAGAGTCTCCAGATTTGCCGCTAATTTTCCGCCAAAGTTTTCCCCAAGCGTTCTGGACAGAGGTCATTATATATAATTACTATAGTCATTATATTATTTATCTTTACTCTCTCTGAAATAAGTGAGAAGATGCAAAACCATAGTTTATTCCAGAAGAAAGCTTTGCACAAATAGTTTTGTTTTGAAAAGTCCATAAAGTTGAACATGGCAGTTATTTCACGTTTCGAAACATATTGTTTTGTTCAGATTTTATTTGGTGTTACTAAATTACGCTGTTATGTATAGCCACAATTTTTTTTCAATGCTTTAAGGTAATGTTTCGATGTTCATTTCACAACTCCTTTGTCTTTTCGTTTAATTATTATTATTGTCTAGGCATTTTTCTGTCTTTATTAGAGTGATTGAAATGTTTAAATCATCTCGACGAAAGGAAGGCGCGGTCTTATGCTGTTTGATGCATTTTAACAATTGTCTTATGGTAAGATTTAAACCTTTTGAATTTTAAAGTAGATAAAATGATTGTTAGTTTAAACAAAATGTTTTTTATACTTTCATATTTTAATTTCATTTGTGGTAGCGGTCACTACCACCTGTAAACAGCATAGTGGTTCGAAACAAAAACCCAGGAGTACATTACGTTGCAGGCAATATTTCCCAGTCTGGAAGAATTAGATTCCAGATGATAACAAGCAAGAGAGAAAAATGAAGGAATGTGAGAATAAACACACATGATTTTAGTTAAGCAAATAAAATATCTATTTATTAAAATTAATCAATTAAATCTTTCTCAATCAAAAAGGTATCTTTACTCATATTAGAAACATTCACAATTTACTCAATTCTTCAGATTATCTCAATACTTCAAATAACAAAACAATTAAATTATATCAACATTGAAGTTATATTTAATTTGCATATTCCATTGTGCCTGTTTTTTTCATTTAACAATTTTTCCTCCACTCGGAAATTAAGTTTGGTAATTATGATACTAGGTTACCTCAGACTTGAGCAAAACAATAAGAACCGGTAGATTTTCCCAAAAAGTTCATGGAACGGTTCAGGTCAGAAAGTTCGTTTATCATTTCCTTCCATAATTTAATTGACATCCCCAGGTAGTCATCGGGTTGATAGTCCGAAAAGAAATCCTTCATAACACACCGGTTTTTAGATTCCGTCAAACTCCGGGAACTTTCGATTCAAGGGAGTTCCTAAAACAAAAAGAGAAATTTAGAAAAAGGGTCTAAAGAGTTGAATTTTTCAGGAACAGGACTTGCTTCAGCTTCAGGGAATAGTTTCCTATCCGAAACAAATATTCCACCGACGAAATTTATCCATTTTGGCTAAAGCTTTGTCTTAATCTTAAGACAAACTTTCCGCACGTCTTCACCCAGCTAGGGCCGTCCAAGAAGAGAGAGCGAAAAACGCAAAAAAAAAATCCAAAGTTCTCCAAAATGCCGCTTCCTGATTGGCAGGCAGAGGCGCGTCGCAACAGAAGTTTCTCCTCGAGACACTACGTCACACAACACAGAGACAATGATCTTCCCAATATCAACTGCTCCGAAACAAAACACAGCTTTTAATGTAAAAGCAATCCGAACAAGGCCTAACGAAAATCCGGTACAGGCACGAAGGAAAAGAGAGCTTTCCTCTCAGCAAAACACAAAAGGCTCATGGCGCACAGAATGGCGCCATGACACATTGAATAAATTTTTTTCATTTTAAGAATATAAAAATTCTTATTTTTAGAGTCAATATGTGATATCATTTAATTAACTTAATTATGTTTAATTTGTATTCACATCGTGACTTATTTATTCAGTTAAAACCAAATTTACTTTGAAGGGAAAACAGAACGATAAAAAACGTGTAATATATTATTTACAGTTTTCAATTATTATGGTATAGAGAATTTATATGTTACGTAATTTTTTTGTTTTTCAGCATTGCATTAAAACATTAAGTCATTAGCTCTTCTAAATCTGTAAAATCTAAACATTTAATATATAATTCTAAAAATCGTCTTATCTTTAAAACGGTGTCTATGCTTACTTAAAACTAATATGTAAATTCATAATAAGCATTCATTAATTGGATAATTTAGTTTTGGAAGAAAATTCTCACATAAAGCTTCAATTTATAACTTCTAAAGGGTATAATAAATCCTAAGTGAGTTAAATTTAATGTAGAAAGATTTATTAAAATTATATTTTCTCCTTAATTTAAAATACAAGTCGACTTTAAAAGCACAATGCATTATTTTGTTTTCTTTTTATTAAACGTGATGAAGGAGAACTTACGGATTTTCGATAAAATTTATTTTCTATATAATAAGCAATGAACGACGGAATTGCGTTAGTACAAAATCGGTATATATTTATTGTGACTTTGCTTAAATTATCATAATTCATTCATTTTCGTTCTATGAAAAACATTTAAAGAGAAAACACTTTCTATTGTGAAAAATACTTAGTTTCATATTTAAACTGATGAAAACATTCAAGATAACTGGGCCATAATGCAACTATCTCTGCTTAGAATAACGCAATTAATGACACAGTTTTAATCCAAATACTGGTACAAGCGTGGCAAGTATCACGCCTTTGTTAAATCATAAAAATAGATCGGGAAATAACGCCAGTTTTATTGACAAAACTATTTAATTACCAGAAATGTAGAGGAAAAATTTGAAATTACATGTATTTTATTGAAAAGAAATCATCCACAACATTTTTATTTTACATAGCTGCCATCTTCACAATTAAATTTTTTTCGATAGACACCCATGCGCGGTGTCTGGTTAATATCTGCTAAACCAGATATTTAGAAAGGTAAAAGGGCGGTGGCAATGGCACAGTTATTGTTGTATTGATTTCTATTAGTAATTTGTTCATTTATTACATTTTTTTTAATGTTGGAGTTTCAAATCTATCTGACGAAGAAAAGGCAGTTTTCATTACTTTAATATCAATGTGTGGATTTATTTCATTCATCTGAATATTTAAGTATATTTTTTTTTCTTCTTTCATCTGCACAGGCATGGAAGATTATGCACGGAGCATGGAAGTTAGGAGACAAAGATATATTTGTTTGCTTTTGAACGTTTTGACAGAAAATAATATAATTAGCCGTTTTAGGGCTTACTTTATTAGCTGCATTAACTCTGGATAGAAGACTATTTTGAAGTAGAGAGTGGAGCACCTTCAGGAGCTAAACAATTTCATGTATAATGTACAAAACAAAATATTTTTACACTTTTGAGGGAGGTATATATATATATATATATATAATAAAAATTTGAAAGCCCAATGAAAGAAAAGTGAGAAGCTGTAACTCGAAAAACCTAACTTTCTAACAAGCTTACAAAATAAAAGTATAAATCCGTAAATCTCCAAGCAAATGGGAAAAAAATACAAATTTCGATTCATCAAGTTAAAGAAAATTGTCAAAAAATCAAAATTGTCAATGGTATGGAATCCATAAAAGAACAACTGAAATCCAAGTAGTAATAGTCTGGACAAGATTTAGGCCTAAATCATGGATTTGTTCACTTCTTCAAAACTCTTCCTCAAGTCCAAGCGTCTTGTAGAAGCAAACACAAAAATGTGTGTTTTTGAAGAAATAGATAGATTATATCTATAAACTATTTCTACTTGGACAACATACATAAAGAAGAAAAAATAAAAGGAACCAAGAATACCTGCAAAATATCTCAACAAATGCACGAACCTATTTAACCCGGGAACCCAGAATGAAGAGATTAGTGTTGCCATTCTCAAAAGAAAAAGATATGATCTACTGTTGCCATTCGTAAGAAATAAATAACAGTAATGCGAAAAAACAAGTATAAGTGACAATATACAATCAGGAGTGGCAATAAAGGTCAATGTGTAAGTGGATGTAAATTAAAATATTATAAAACAAGAGTATAGAGACGTCAGGTTAATATAAAAAGCTATGAATAGAGTTCATGAAAATCCAGCTAATCTAAATTGTTTAACTATACCATTTACAAAATAAGAGGGATATTTATATAAATTCCCGGTAATTTTTAGATTATCAATATGTATAGCATGAAATTTTTTAACAGATAATCTATGAATTCCAAAAAGCTGATTAAGTATAATATTTCTAAACAATATAATCGAGTTGCAGGAATTAAATGGTAAGATTTTATTAATGTTAAAATTAAAAAAATCGTTTTTATCATATAAATTAGTAACAATTCTATTAGAAGGTTCAATAATAAGATTTAAATCCAAAAAAATAATATTTTTATTAATAGGAGCTTCATTAAGAATTAATTCCAAATTGTCAGGATAGAAATCTATATCTGTGACATAATTTTCAGTATATACTAAGCAAATCAGATTATCAACATATCTGTATAATACAGAATCTATTGATGTAAAATACATTTCATAATGATAAAGATATAAATTAGCTAACATACTGCTACTGCAGTCACCCTGTGGGACTGAGACTTTTAAGTATAATTTATTTCCTTGAAAAATACAATTATTGAAAATAACAAAGTGAAGAAATATAGAAAAATTTATAAAACTGGTTTGAGTTGAGAGATTAGTAATAATAGGTTTAAGTCAGCATTTTTGTCAGTCCATATCTCCGGGACTTTTTATGATAAAATACTGAAATTTTGTACATCACCTTATTAGTGTATGGGACACATTTTACTCATTGGAAATGTTTTTGTACGGGGTCTGTATAAAAGTTTAAATTTTGTATTTCTTAAAATTTAATTCCAATGAAAATTTTAATCGATTTCATAAAATTCTGTACTTTTTTACGCAACTTTGTAATTTATTATATATGTCTAAGATCAATATTTAAGGAATAAAACCCGAGGTCAATGTTTTGGGGATACTTCAGACAACACTCATAAGGACACATCGTGCAGCATTTAAAACGACGTGAGTTCTCACTCACGGGCAATTGGAATTTTCTGGTTTGATACTGCAAGATGTGTAGAAAGGTGCCTTTGAGACATACTCAACGGCACTACGAACAACGGTCGGATTTAGAGAGAGGTCGTACCATGGGCCTAACGAAGCTGGTAAGTACAACGGACTTATCAGTCGCCATCTTGGTTGGAGCGATATGGTAATTGGACGGTATTGACAACAATGAATCAGACTAGGGACATGTAGTCGTCGCAGAGGCACAGGATTCCTCAAGCAGACTACTGCTCGAGAGGATCGTGCAGTCAGGAGAGGAGCGACGCCTACACCAACGGAATCATTTTCCATCCCCTTTGCATCATGTATCAAGGAATACTATTCGCATACGCCTAGTAGACGGTGGGATTATGTATCAACGTCCATTAAGGCGATCTACCACTGACCAATCAACATAGACAGACTTGTCCGGATTCGTTCAGTCAGCCTGGACAGTGTCCAATTGGAGGCATGTTGTTTTTAGCAATGAATCTTGCTTCTCTCTCAGTACTGATAACCGCCACATACGTGTATGGAGGATGACTGGACATCATTCCGTTTCCGCATTTATTGATGAACATCACACGGCCATTATAAATGCTGTGGCATTCTGGGAAGCCATCTCCTGGGACAGCCGATTTTCTCTAGTTGCACTGTAAGCCAATTTGACAGCTCGTTCGTACATCAGCGATATTCTGCAGTCAATTGTTCTGTCTGTGCTGTCAAGCTGCTCAGGTTCTATTTATCAGCAAGGCAACGTTTGACTACAAACTGAGGACTTCATATGCTCCCATCACCATCTGGGTCTCACGTCTGTCGACATGCTGAAATGACAATTGCAGCTTTCTTAAATTGCCGCTGAATTAGCTAACCAGTTGCAACATTTGCGGAAAAAACTTCAGTAAAGGGATATAAGCAATTTATTTGACTTTATGTAGCACCAAATATTGGCTTGCATAGTTGTCAGGGGAGAATTTACCACTTACTAAAATGTCAACTTTTTGTTGCCACCATTTATTAATAAAACATTTATTTTTTGCTTCCAAATTCTAGTCATCTACATGCCTCCTCAAACGATGCATGCGAGTTTCGTGGCTGTCGCCCAATTTGTTGTGGGCGTACATATTTTATTACAACATAGTATATTATAAACAGAGTATATCATATACACATTTTTATATCAATCATATGAGTATGTATATACCGGGTGGTCAGAATTCAAACACCCCTACTCTGAGCTCTCTATACATCGAACTACTCAGTGTAAAGGCTCCAAAATTGTTGAACCTACTATTCAAGACATGGGGAAAGGGATTACGTAAAAAAAAAATTAGTTCCAGAAACACCGATAGGTGGCGCTGTACAACAGAAAATATGCTGAAAAGACACAAAATACACATTTGTAACACATTTTACTCGAACGTACCAAATATTCATATCACAAGGACCTTATCGATGCAGGTAATGCTGCTCAATATGGTTCCCTTCTTCAAGAGGTAAAATCTGCAGTCTGTGGACAGCTTGTTCAACTGCGGATCGTAATTGGTCTATTGAGATGCTTCTCACATGCAGAGTGATACTGTCTTTCAAATCTGCCAAGGTAACCAGACGTCCTCGATAAACAAGACTTTTTAAGTATCCCCACAGCCAAAATTCACAGGGATTAAGATCTGGAGAACGAGATGGCCAGGTTGTCGGAAACGCACGACTAATTACTCTACCATTAGTAAAATGTTGCCGAAGAAACTGTTGTACACAGAGTCCAATGTGTGGAGGCGCTCCATCTTGCATAAAGGTAATTGAATCAAGACATTGGTGTTGTTGCAGTTGGGGTACAACAAAATTTTCGATCATGTTTTTATACCTCCTGGCCGTCACGGTGCATGTCACAGGGCCATTGGAAGTAGCCTCTTCGAAAAAGAAAGGTCCAAGAATGAATGTGGCTGTGAATCCACACCAGACTGTAACTTTCGGTGAGTGAAGTGGAATCTCTTGGAAGGTACGAGGGTTTTCCGTGTCCCAAATGCGACAGTTATGGGTGTTGACCGTTCCACTTAGATGGAAATGCGCTTCATCGCTCCATAGAATCTGCCATGGCCACGATGCATCCACTTCAACTCTAGCCAGAAATTTCAATACAAAGGTCAGTCGCTTCTCCCTGTCGATGGTCAGCAAGTGGTGATTGTGACTAATTTTGTACGGGAAAAAATGCACTATGTTTCTCAGTACGTTCCGCACTGTGCTGTAGGGAACACCCAAGTGTCGTGACACTCCACGTGCACCACTACAGCCTACAACATTATCCATTGATTGTTCAACAATAGTGGTGGCAACATCGTCAACGACATCTGAACGAGTCGATTTGCGTCCTCGACCCGGCTGAACTCCAAGATGTCCATTTTTCTCGAATCGAGCGATCATTCTCCTGAGAGCTTGTGGAAGTAATGGTCCTTTGCGCAAATTCTTAAGTCGACGAAACTCTCGAAGTGCAGCTGCAGCATGTCCTTTGTTTTCATAAAACAGCTTCACAAGCAAAGCGCGTTCTGGCAGTGTGACAGCCATCGCTGATATTGAATGAAAATTTCCTAGTTTTATCGCCTTTCATGCCCAGAACATAGTAGCTACAAACCAAGGGTTTATGCAAATTTTTATGCTTACAGTGCGAAATTGCAGTTACAATGACAGGTTAAGTTTATTCAACTTTTTTATCTTCTTTTTTTTCATATCAGCAAAAGAAATTAAAAAAGAAAAATTGCATATCGCATGTGTTTGTTTTTTTTGTGATTATTTTGTGTCTTTTCAGCTTACTTTCTGTTGTACAGCGCCACCTATCGGTGTTTCTGGAACTAATTTTTTCTTTCGCGTATCCCTGTCCCCATGTCTTGAATAGTAGGTTCAACAATTTTGGAGCCTTTACACTGAGTAGTTCGATGTATAGAGAGCTCAGAGTAGGGGTATTTAAATTCTGACCACCCGGTATATATATATATATATTATTTATTTCTCACGATTGGCAACAGTAGATCTCCACTTTTATCTTTTGCGATTGGCAACATTGGTCTCTTCATTTATTGCTCGAATTGATAGGCCATTTGCAATGTATTTCAGGTATTCTTGTTTCCTATATAATTTTTCAATCTTTATGCTTGTAGTCCCAGTAATGAGAGTTTATAAGCTATCTCTTATTTCAGAAACAATCATATTTTGTGTTCATTTTGATTAAATACTTGGACTTGAAAAATAATTTTTCGAAATGAACAATTTCTTAGGCCTAGTGCTTATATCCACGTGTTTAGCTTTAATGCTTGGATATTTTTTTATTTTTCTCTTTTCGAATCCACACCATTGATGTTTGTTGATTATCTTTAGCTGCATGACTAGAAATATGCATTTTCTTTATTTATTGCTCGAATGGATAGGACATTTGCAATTTATTTCTGGTATTCTTATTTCCTATAGTATACTTTTTTAGTCTTTATGCTTGTAGTCCAAGTAATGAGAGTTTATAGATATAATTTATTTCTTATTTCAGAAACAAGCATATTTTGTGTTCATTTTGATTAAATACTTGGACTCGAAAAATAATTTTTTCGAAATGAACGATTTTTTAGGCGCAGTGCTTATCCACGTGTATAGCTTTAATGCTTGGATATTTTTTATTTTTCTATTTTGAAATCCATACCATTGATATTTGTTGTACATTTCTAATCATCAAGCTAAAGATAATCATTTTATTTTCCTCATGATTGGTGATTCTCTATTTAATACTTCTTTTTATTTGTGGGCATATTTTAAGTTAGGGTTTTTTGAGTTACAACTTCTCTCTAATATATCATTGGATTTTCATATTATATATATACTAAGAAAGAAATATGTATGACACTATTCACGAACATTAAATTAAACACACAAATATAAACTTAATTATATAAAATAAAAATTTAGAATCCTGCTCATAGTGAAGCAAACAGCATCATTATGCAAACAGTACTCAATTATTAAAGCACTCTATTATTAAAGATTAGCAATAACAAATTGTCGTTAATTATGGTAACATGGAAATACCCCCAAATCATCATAATCGCCGTAATTTGCCGGATTTACGCAGTTCATACAGATACTGTTAACATAATTTTTTTTTTCAATTTAGCAAACTATTTCTGGCTACAGTGCCTGATCCAAAAAGGACTTGCATAGATAAAAATGAACACAGTAGGATTTTATTCTAATTATCCATTAAAACACTACAATAATATTAAATAGCATTTTTTAATCGTTTTCATGCTAAGTATTTCATGCTAAGTATGACTTTCATGCTAACTCTAGCATGCTGAGATTTGCCTGGCACTCACTCTTAGATCTCCATGGTTAAGCGTCAGTTTAGATTTTGCAGAGTGACAACTGAACGAAAGCTTTCTTCCAATCACATCGTGCCGAGACTGCTCGGGATTTTTTTTCTTCATGTGAGGAAATGCTGATTGAGTCTCTCCTGAAATTTCTTTGAGACATAGGTTGTGTTTTTCGGGCAGGGGTGCCTTGGCGCCCCTTGTCCTAACCATTTTAACTCTTGTCTTAATATATGTGATTACTTAAAATTTTTAATTGCAAGTTATTACCTAGTTGATTCTGCATCAGTGATTGATTGTGGATCCCACTGTTTGTGAAATGTAGGTATATAGTTGAATATACAAATATCTTATTGAAGGGAGTAGTGAAGTGCAGGTTCTATTGTGTTACTTTGTGTAGATATTACAATCATCATTGATCCAGTATAAATAATAGTGTGCAAGCCTTATTCCATCATTTTTTTTTATCAAGTAGTGGAACTCAAAGTGAAATATACAATTACCTTCTTATTGAAGGGAGTGAATAAATAGCATTTATGATAAAAAATGTTTCATTTAAAGGAAAAAATAGAAATATGCAATATGATTTTTTTGTTCCTTGAATTTTTTACATGAAAACAAATTAATGCATCCATAATTACATCATTTTATATAACAAAGAAGATTGTGTGAAGTTTACTTACTTTTATATGTCAATTTAATAAAGTAACATTTCTTTACATGGATTGCAAGTGAGTTTCAATAAGCATCCTTCCTGAGTAAAGTTTTCTTACAATCATGGTGCAATTTACATATAAGAACAGTATTCCTTGTTGGTTGAACATTTTAGATTTTCAAGTATCATAAACTATTCTCTCTTTTATAATAAAAAGAAAAAATTGCAAGATATATAACTGAATTGTTACAATTTGATTATATAATTTTATTTTGATTTACAGATGAAAGTTGCAGGTATGTTACTTAAAGTCGCAAATTTGATTCATGTAATTATAATTCAGTGATTTTTAGGCGCTCACATGCAAGAAATGGTTTAATATATATATTTTTTCCATTTTCATTGATGTTCAAAATTTTATTCCCACTTTACGGCCCCCCTCCATTAAGTTATTAAGATTTAATTCAGTAAGTTCTCCTTATTTATTGCATGTGGGTATCCGACCTCTTAATCACTGTTGTGGTATAGCTGCTTAATTAATATCATATCATTTCATTAAATCTCTTGAACAGTTATATCACAACAGAATCCCTTTTTAACACTTCACAACAAAGTTGAAAAGTGTTTATGACTTTGTTCATTCTGTCTGTCTGTCTGTCTGCCCGTTAGCAAGATAACTGCCGTAAAAATGACTTAATCAAAATGAAATTTTAGTATGTTGTTCAGACGGTTCGTAGGACCTATGGGAATATAAATGAATAATGTCACCCATTTAGTTTTGGATTGAACCCGGGTTGAAAAAATGAAATACATTGAGCCCTAAAGGGATCTAATTTTTCAAACATTTTTTCAGCGGATTTAAAATTCACAAATTGCTTCGAAAATTTTAGGTAATATTCAAATTGCTCCATAAAATATATAAAAAAAAATTCAGCGAAATATATTCAGTAGTTTTTTAAATAAAAATTAAAATAATAATAACACCTCTTATATGAAGCAATCACGTGACCATGATATGAAAAGATCACGTGACCCACTTCAAAATTATATATGGCATCCATATTGTCTCAAAATCGTGATTTTTAAAGTTCTTTTTAATTCATATTGAGTGTTGTATCCGTCCTAAAACCACTCTATTTTTGCTTAAATTATGTGCATCTACATTCTGAAACAGCGCAATTACAATATATTTGAGTTTAAATGCTCATCCAAATTTGATTATTTCTACAACGAAGCCTATTTTTCACCTATGCAAAATATAAACAGTAAAATATGTAGAATGAGTTGTATTAGAATTGCTGTATTTCTTTAACACAAAATCATTTAGTTCATGAAGTCTGCGTAGCTGATATGAATGCAATATTCATTGATTTTACAAAGAGAAGGAAAATTTTTTCCAATGAAGTTTTACGCATAGAGTTTAATTACTTGTAGCTCCATGGTCTTAATTTTTAAATAAAATAAATTATTATAGTATTGTGATGAATGACATGAATGGGAAATTATTTATGAATGAAATGCTGCTTTCATAGAGAGAGTCAGGCGTGTTATTTTTTCTATGACGTCATTTGAATGAATTTCAGTTGTTTTCGATGAAGTTTTCAAATATAATAAATTATCGTAGTATTGTGATAATTGTAAAATTATTACCCAGGAATGTATCACATTTTAGAGATGTTTAAACCAGGCAATTTATATTTCAATGCCGTCATTTGAATGAAGTTCATTTTTTTCGATGAATGTAAGTTTTCAAATATAATAAATTAATGTAGTATTGTGATAAGTTTTAAAATATTACCGAGGAATGTATTGCATTTTAGACATGTTTAAATAAAATTGCATTGAAGTCGGAAAGTGTTTCATAATCAATGCTTTAAGCATAATTGATCTTTCTTGTTATTTATATTTACCGTTCATCGATTTGAAATTCTGATCCCGTTCAAATTCTTAGTTATGTTGGACGACTCGTTCTCGGCTTTATGCAATTCAAGTATCTTCATAGTTATCTATGACGTCATCCTTGTGAAATGCATGCTTGACTGCTTTTTCGAATTTGTATTTTTCTGGTAATATTCTTAATATATGTTTTTTAAAGAATTTTATACCTATTTTTTAGGTTTATTTGTATTAATTATTAGCCTATTCATCTTACTAACTTCATAATATCTTTTATATTTATTTATGCAAATTTGCTACGTATAATTTATATATGGAGGATCCATGTTTGCTTTTCATGTAGTTACTGATGAAGGATGTATTAACGCCCGAAAGCTCTCTGGCGGTGTTTTTAAAACTTTGTACGTCTTAGGATATTTTTATTAAATGACCTTCGATCTAACGATGTTGTGTTCTTAATTTATTTAGTTGAAAAAGACGTGATGCCAATTTGGTTATCATTCTTGTAAGGTTAATTCAGAAATCCTAACATGACATCTCCAGCATCAGACACAGAAATACTTAGTAAGCCCTCCCCCCCCCCCCTAAAGGAGCATAAAACTGTAATAAAGAATTTAATGCTAAATCTTTATCAGTCAATATATGTATATGCTATGTATAACCGATTCTGAGAAACATAAGTTTCATAAAAATTGTTTGAACCAGAAGCGGGAAAAGAACTAAAAGTTAAAATCCTTGAGGAAACTCTGCATCTCCTGAGGAATTTAATGCTAAATTCATAGCAGTTATCATCTAAGGTCTATCTGTAGCTGATTCTGAGAAAAATATGCTTCCATTAATATGGACCGGAAGTGGAAAAAGAACTAAAAGGTGAAAATCTTTAGAGAACTTCTCTACTCTCTTCGGAAAATGATTTTGGATCCATATTAGTCATCATCTAAGCTTTATTTATAGCCGATTCTCAGAAAAAGATGTTTCAAATAAATTGTATGAGCCAGAAGTGGAAAAAGAACTAAAAGGTGAACATCTTTAGATAACTTCTCTATTCTCTTCGAAACATGTTTTTGAATCCATAATAGCCATCATTTAAGCTTTATTTATAGCCGATTCTCAGAAAAAGATGTTTCAAGTAAATTGTATAAACCAGAAATGGAAAAAGAACTAAAAGGTGAACATCTTTAGAGAACTTCTCTATTCTCTTCAGAAAATGATTTTGAATCCATATTAGTCATCATCTAAGCTTTATTTATAACCGATTCTCAGAAAAAGATGTTTCAAATAAATTGTATGAACCAGAAGTGGAAAAAGAACTAAAAGGTGAACATCTTTAGAGAACTACTCAATTATCTTCGAAAAATGTTTTTGAATCCATATTAGTCATCATTTAAGCTTTATTTATAGCCGATTCTCAGAAAAAGATGTTTCAAATAAATTGTATGAACCAGAAGTGGAACAGAAAACTTATCTATTATCTTCGGAAAATGATTTTGAATCCATATTAGTCATCATCTAAGCTTTATTTATAGCCGATTCTCAGAAAAAGATGTTTCAAGTAAATTGTATGAACCAGAAGTGGAAAAAGAACTAAAAGGTGAACATCTTTAGAGAACTTCTCTATTCTCTTCAGAAAATGATTTTGAATCCATATTAGTCATCATCTAAGCATTCTTTATAGTCGATTCTCAGAAAAAGATGTTTCAAGTAAATTGTATGAACCAGAAGAGAAAAAAAAACTAAAAAGTGAACATCTTTAGAGAACTTTTCTATTATCTTCAGAAAATGATTTTGAATCCATATTAGTCATCATCTAAGCATTCTTTATAGTCGATTCTCAGAAAAAGATGTTTCAAGTAAATTGTATGGACCAGAAGGGGAAAAAAAACTAAAAGGTGAACATCTTTAGAGAACTTCTCTATTCTCTTCAGAAAATGATTTTGAATCCATATTAGTCATCATCTAAGCATTCTTTATAGTCGATTCTCAGAAAAAGATGTTTCAAGTAAATTGTATGAACCAGAAGAGGAAAAAATACTAAAAGGTGAACATCTTTAGAGAACTTCTCTATTCTCTTCAGAAAATGATTTTGAATCCATATTGGTCATGATGACCAACTAAGCATTCTTTATAGTCGATTCTCAGAAAAAGATGTTTCAAGTAAATTGTATGAACCAGAAGTGGAAAAAAACTAAAAGGTGAACATCTTTAGAGAACTTCTCTATTATCTTCGAAAAATGTTTTTGAATCCATATTAGTCATCATCTAAGCATTCTTTATAGTCGATTCTCAGAAAAAGATGTTTCAAATAAATTGTATGAACCAGAAGTGGAAAAAGAACTAAAAGGTGAACATCTTTAGAGAACTTCTCAATTATCTTCGAAAAATGTTTTTGAATCCATATTAGTCATCATTCAAGCTTTATTTATAGCCGATTCTCAGAAAAAGATGTTTCAAATAAATTGTATGAACCAGAAGTGGAACAGAAAACTTCTCTATTATCTTCGGAAAATGATTTTGAATCCATATTAGTCATCATCTAAGCTTTATTTATTGCCGATTCTCAGAAAAAGATGTTTCAAGTAAATTGTATGAACCAGAAGTGGAAAAAGAACTAAAAGGTGAACATCTTTAGAGAACTTCTCTATTCTCTTCAGGAAATGATTTTGAATCCATATTAGTCATCATCTAAACTTTATTTATATCCGATTCTCAGAAAAAGATGTTTCAAGTAAATTGTATGAACCAGAAGTGGAAAAAAAACTAAAAGGTGAACATCTTTAGAGAACTTCTCTATTATCTTCGAAAAATGTTTTTGAATCCATATTAGTCATCATTTATGCTTTATTTATAGCCGATTCCCAGAAAAAGATGTTTCAAATAAATTGTATGAACCAGAAGTGGAACAGAAAACTTCTCTATTATCTTCGGAAAATGATTTTGAATCCATATTAGTCATCATCTAAGCTTTATTTATTGCCGATTCTCAGCAAAAGATGTTTCAAATAAATTGTATAAACCAGAAGTGGAAAAAGAACTAAAAGGTGAACATCTTTAGAAAACTTCTCTATTCTCTTCAGAAAATGATTTTGAATCCATATTAGTCATCATTCAAGCATTATTTATAACCGATTCTCAGAAAAATTTGTTTCAAGTAAATTGTATGAACCAGAAGAGGAAAAAGAACTAAAAGGTGAACATCTTTAGAGAACTTCTCTATTCTCTTCAGAAAATGATTTTGAATCCATATTAGTCATCATCTAAGCTTTATTTATAGCCGATTCTCAGAAAAAGATGTTTCAAGTAAATTGTATGAACCAGAAGTGAAAACAGAACTAAAAGGTGAACATCTTTAGAGAACTTCTCTATTCTCTTCAGAAAATGATTTTGAATCCATATTACTCATCATCTAAGCATTATTTATAGCCGATTCTCAGAAAAAGATGTTTCAAGTAAATTGTATGAGCCAGAAATGGAAAAAGAACTAAAAGGTGAACATCTTTAGAGAACTTTTCTATTCTCTTCGAAAAATGTTTTTGAATCCATATTAGCCATCATTTAAGCTTTATTTATAGCCGATTCTCAGAAAAAGATGTTTCAAGTAAATTGTATGAACCAGAAGTGGAAAAAGAACTAAAAGGTGAACATCTTTAGAGAACTTCTCTATTCTCTTCAGAAAATGATTTTGAATCCATATTAGTCATCATCTAAGCATTCTTTATAGTCGATTCTCAGAAAAAGATGTTTCAAATAAATTGTATGAACTAGAAGTGGAAAAAGAACTAAAAGGTGAACATCTTTAGAGAACTTCTCTATTATCTTCGAAAAATGTTTTTGAATCCATATTAGTCATCATTTAAGCTTTATTTATAGCCGATTCTCAGAAAAAGATGTTTCAAATAATTTGTATGAACCAGAAGTGGAACAGAAAACTTCTCTATTATCTTCGGAAAATGATTTTGAATCCATATTAGTCATCATCTAAGCTTTATTTATTGCCGATTCTCAAAAAAAGATGTTTCAAGTAAATTGTATGAACCAGAAGTGGAAAAAGAACTAAAAGGTGAACATCTTTAGAGAACTTCTCTATTCTCTTCAGAAAATGATTTTGAATCCATATTAGTCATCATCTAAGCATTCTTTATAGTTGATTCTCAGAAAAAGATGTTTCAAGTAAATTGTATGAACCAGAAGTGGAAACAGAACTAAAAGGTGAACATCTTTAGAGAACTTCTCTATTCTCTTCAGAAAATGGTTTTGAATCCATATTAGTCTTCATCTAAGCATTATTTATAGCCGATTCTCAGAAAAAGATGTTTCAAGTAAATTGTATGAACCAGAAGTGGAAAAAAAACTAAAAGGTGAACATCTTTAGAGAACTTCTCTATTATCTTCGGAAAATGATTTTGAATCCATATTAGTCATCATCTAAGCTCTACTTATAGCCGGTGATGAAGTAAAGATTTTTCAAGGAATATTTTTGAACCAGGAGGGGAAAAATAACTCGAACTGGAAATCTTTAGCCTACACCCTGCGGAATTGATGTTAAATCCCTATCTGTCATCATCTAAGTTCTATCTACAGCCAATCATGAGAAAAATATGTTTCAATTATTTTAGGTAAAGCATTGATGGCGAATTTGTTTGTCACTGACAAATTAATAAAAAATATTCCACTTACTTTTTTAAAATACTTAACTGATCCACTTCTTAAATTACGCAATTAAAATATTCTATCCTTCTTTTTCGACTTTAAATGGTTTCTCTCAAATTGCTAAAATCCAATAATAGCTTGCTTTATCCCCTACATGCTTTGTAAGCATTTTCCGATGAGAAAAATCCACTTTTTGCATAAAATTATATTCTTTTTCCAAAGTAATTTGCAAATAAAAGAGCAATTTCTTTCTTCTCTTATATTTCGAAACTCAAAATAAATAGTAAATCCGTTTTTTTTTCGATTTTTCCTTTGGGAATACGACCTTTTTATCAACTTTGTCAAACAAATTAGGATAATCTCCCTCCTAAACAGGCAAACATAAAAAGAAGGCAAATATTATTTTTTAAAAATTTCGGTTTTTAGATTGTCAGTGGAATGATCAAGGTTGAATTCAAAATGGTATTTTGCACTTTACAGAATTTTTCTGTTTATGTATTTATTTTTCTTCAAAATTTGAAAACGTCATTTTTTTAAACATCTTTTTCCAGTTTTAAGCTTTTTTTTTATATGTTTTCAGTGTGCTGGCTTGAATTTTTCAAAAAAAAAAAAAAAAATACGGTTCTCAATTTTAACACAATCAAACTATAATATTAAAATATTATTAAAAATGTAAAAAAATAGTGAGTAATAATATTACTCATTATAGATCAATATGAAACATCACTCCTTTTAAATATTTCGAATAGGAAAATGTTGATGTGTGTCATATGCGTCGGACAAGGTTACAAGGCACCTTATAAAAGGTTTCGATATTTTTTTGGTTTCTTGATTTTCAAATTATACAGTTATAATAGATTAATAGAATGTCTTTTCCGATGTACCTTTTGTGAGGTATACGGCAGTATTGGCTGTATGGCTAGTATGGAATGCCATACTAGCCATACAGCAAATGCTGCCGTATGGCTAGCATGGCGCCATAAGACCATTAAAATTGAAGGAATAATTAAAATAAAATCTTCTATATTTAACCAAAATTTGTAATACTTTGCTTTGAAAATTTGAATTATATGCATACATGTGTAGCCTGAAGAAGCCTAAAGTGCCTAGTAGCCCTAAGACTTAGGGAGAAGGCGGAGTTTCCTCCAAACCTCGGGCCAAATTAGTGCTTCTGAGCATGTGGTTCTATGACAGAAGGATTCTTAGTTGCAATATTTAGCAACGTGCTAGGTTTTGTGCTCAAATTCCCTTCTTACTAAATCGCCAAGCTTTACTTTTAAGACCAAGGCGGGTAACACCCGTGAATAAATATTATAGAGCTACAATATTCTTTGTTATATTATTATTTTGGGCGATAGTAAACTAGCTTATTTTATTTCTTGCTTTTAAAACTGCTGGAAATGAGCTTGTGCCAGAACGATTATTGTATTATTCAAGAATTTTTAGAAGTACCATTTTCAAGCAGAAATTAAAGAGGGATAATAAATTTTTAGAAGTACCATTTTCAAGCAGAAATTAAAGAGGGAGAGAGAGCAAAGATACCAGGAATTTTCTGGTTGCTCGATATAACCTGCATCTCTGGTTCACAGGATGCAAAACTCTGAAATTATTTCTCTGGCCTTGCTTATTGTTTTCTAAAATAGAGAGTACATTAAATCATCAAAATCTCATATTATTTCAGGTACGGAATTTTACAATAGCGTTAAAATGCAACAAACATCTTTAACAATTTTCACAATTATAATTATTGCATTGAAAAAAGTTTGAATTTGAAGTTTATTCACTGTTGGAATTTAATTTAACTGTTCTCGGAATATTCACAAATTCTTGGAAATTTCAATGAATGCTCGGCTAAGATCGTTATTTTCTTACACTACAAAATTCCTACTTTTATTACAATGAATAAAACTCTTATTACAATGAATAAGATACGTATTACAATGAATAGTAGTAACATTATATATTATCATTTTTATTATCGCCATTAAATCTCGTGATTTTTGCAGTAGGATTGCAAATATAGGAGGAGGGGGAGAGGAATAATACAGAATTTTGCATGATTGCTTTCTACACAAGGATTTGCCACTTAATACACACCCATGAACAATCGGATGAATATATTTAAAAAAAAAATTAACCCGCCATTGGTCGCGATATCATCATTACTCTCACGCTTCATGTATAAAGAACTCTACTTATTTTGAAATAAACCATGGGTTTGGAACAAGCGGCCTCTAGCTGACTTTTAGAATTTTCTAAAATGAAATTGATCGTTTGTTAATTTATTGTATTTTGCTACTTGTTTTTCTACTAGCTGTTCCTAGTTTGCTTTGTTTTGAATTTTGCACTGTCTTTGGCTATTGATTTTTTTGACTGGGAGTTGTTGACTCGTCAGACAAATTTTTTTCCCGAGTTGCTTACCACACTGTTATGCTCTCATTTATAGTGATGTAAGTGTACTTATTGTATGGCAAAATAAAGTTTATTATTGTTATTATTGCAAAAGTTAAGATGCACTTTTATTTATCTTATTATTTAAAGATATTGTCACTGATTCCAAGATTTATTATTATTATTCTTTTTAAAGATCGAAATCAAAGTTGTAATCTGATCGAAATTGAGCGATCGCTGATTCACCTCTTTCCGAAAATAAAACCCCGATTTTATCGTAACGATTACACGTGACATATCCCACGAATTAGTTTTTCTAAATTACTTATAGCGCAGATTGCTCGCAGGTCTCACTAATACTTTTAATTTAAGATTCGTAGCCAAACATTGCAAAGATATCCCACAATCTGTATATTTGAATCGAATACAATTCTAAATTGTTATAAATTTAAAATAAAGAACATTTTAGCAAATGCATGTGTAGTTCTATCATTGGATAGGACAGCAACAGAATTTAAACAGTATTATACCGTCAAATATTTAAAATTGATTCTTTTTTTTAAATAGAAAAAAATTGGGAAAGCATACCTTTCAGTATTTGCTTTACGGTTGAGTAAATGATTAGATAAATCCTCAAATGCGGGTATATAATTATTTAAGCAAAGATTGGTATTCCCGTACCCTTATCTTTCAAATGTACTCTAATTGATTAAAAGTCTGCAAATTACAAATAGGTAAATGGTAATTTTTACTTTCTCGTACGTAGTATTGAGGAAGTATTGTTTTCGTGAAAATTTTCGATTTCGATATTTTGATTCCAATGTATGTTTTAAGACCCCCTGAACACGTGTTAATTATATTTGGAGTTATGTCCGTCTGTCAGGCTGTCTGTCTAATATCTGTCGATTTCTTTTGTGCACGATAGCAGCCACATATATTATTGGATTTTCACGAAACTTTATACCCGTCATTGTTTTAAGAAACATCTAGAACTAAATGGAATTTTTTTTTATTCGACTAGAAGAACAAAATTTTTTCGAAATTTTATATTTTTTTAACATGCAAGCATAGGACAAAATTTGACATAATCATTGCATAAAATGGTTTATTTATGGTTCAATGATCGCGAGACTTTATAGTTTCAATCATTGTTGTGAAAAATAGCCGCGATACATATTTTTTGTTCGTGACGTCATTAGCTCACCTCAGGGAGGGGGGGGGGAGAGCTACCCCACAGGGTACAATGTCAAGTATGGTATCAATCGACAGATTTTTTTAAGCCCTTTAAAGTGAAGATTCACACGCTATAATTGTAATCATTTGGATACATAATACCGATTTTTCAAAAATTTCTTGTAAAATATGAAAAAAAGCTACTAAAGCTAAAAAATTTGATTCTGGCATAAGGAAGTCGAGTTGAGCTACTCAACAGTTAATTTTTTATATTAGACTGGTAATTTGTCAGTTGTAAGGTGGTGATGAATGCTGCCGAATTTGCCTCTATCGTCTTGTTTCTAGTTTTTCAACGTACTTGTTTCAATAAATCAAATTAAAAATGCTTTCCAAGAATACGTGTGGAAGAGAAGATTGTTAAGATTGAGATTGCTAATATTTTAAAAGAAACAAAAACATGTAACATGTTATTCCAGATTTCTAATAATGTGTATTCAAGACGACATTGTGATTCTCCATCTTGTGAAAATTGGTGATTTTTCCAATTCTTCAATAAATTTTCGCATACTTACACATTATAGGATTACACTGAAGATCGCAAATATGCGATCGCAAATATGCGCAAATATAAGATTTATTAACTGTACATGAATTTAATTGAATGCAATTAAAGATGCCATTATCATAATCTTTCGTGACTTTCTGCATTATATTCTTCCGCGTGTCACCGAAAATCTCTCACGGGCTAAGTCTGGCACGCGCGTCAAGTATATATGTATTTTATCACTGGTTTACAACATTTGGATAATTATGGCGGATGCACAATTTTCCTTTTTCATGTATCTTAGAATAAATGAGGGTAAAATAATTTCTTCTTCAATATTTTCGAATATATCAAACGAAATTAACACGGTATATAGGGGGAAAAGTCATGAACTTCAAGCAAAAAATTTCTTATATAATGAGGACAAATGCTCAAATATTTAGTTATTGTTTCATTTATCTAATCGATTGGAATCGATTACTAAATAGGTGAAATTCGATATTTGGAAAAAAAAATCAACAACAGCGGAAATATTTTAAAAACTAAATCAACATTGTGTGGCATCCAACGCATTTTCTTATAGCTAAACAAAATAAATATTTCGAAGCAGAATATCGTGAAATTGATTTCTAAATGTAGCTACCTTCGATTCCATTAACTTTCTTTACCTAGAGAAATGGTCTATTGTCTATTTGTTGTCTAAAGAAATGGTCTATTATCTATTCCTTGTCTAGTGAAATGATCTATTGTCTATCTGTTGTCTAAGGAATTGGTCTATTGTCTGTTTGTTGTCTAGAGAAATGGTCTATTATCTATTTGTTGTCTTCAAAAACTCTGTTATTTCAGCATATATTTCCTACCCTGACGACGTAAACTCCATAACCGATAAATAATGCACTTTTAAACATTTAAATACCGCGTTTTTATAATACTCGTTGGAACATTTTGGAATTCAAATTCAAGAGAATTGTTGAATAAATTTCAAAAATTTATTTTATTGCTGCAATTAAAAAATATACTGTTACGAATATATAAAATGCTTTGCTGTGCTTTGCCTCTCCGCGAGGAGAAAAAATGGAGGTAAAAGTAAGGAGTTAAAACTTCTTATTAAGAAAACGCCAATATATTTTGAGACAATAATTCAGGTGGCGCTGGGATAGGATAAGTATTCTTGCACTGTACGCATTTCTATGGCGAAAGATTAAAATATTTATCTAAACTCCCAATTTTGTAAAAATAAATTATTAGCGTAATGCAAAGTAGAATTGAAACAATGATGAATATTCCTACGTATTCAAAATTATTTTAACTTTCAATTGATTTTTATCTTTACATATTCTGTACTCTATTCTACAACTAAAAAAATACTGGTTAATTATACGCATAATTGGGGAACCCTTAATTTAAAAATAATCAAAAATCATATTTATCAGTATCCGATATAGAGATTAGTTGATAACTGATATAGAAGTTGTTACATATGGCTTTATTGGAAAACAATACATTACATAATTGACATTTCACAATGATACAAAGAGGGATACCGTAGTCGTTACTCATTTAGCCCCTCCCCCCCCCCCCACACACACTAAATACGTCTGATTTAAGTTTTGTCACGGACGCGAGTAACATTGCCAGAGATTGGTATAATTACATTTAAACACAAGTTATCATGTATGTAAAAGTAAGGAGTTAAAACTCCATATTAAAAAAACCGCCAGTATCATTTAAGACAATAGTTCAGGTGGCGCTGGGGAAATATACGTAGCCCTGGATTATATGCATTTCAATGGCGAAAGGCCTAATATATTTATTTAAACTGTCAATTCTATAATAAAAATAAATTATTAGCGCAATGCAAAGTGTAACTGAAAATAAGGATATTCCTAAATATTCAAACTTATTTTACCTTTCAATTTATTTTTATCTCCCTATATTCTGTACTCTATCCTACTTCTATGAAAAATTGCTGGTTAATTATACTCATAATTGGGAACCCTTAATTTAAAAAAAAATAAAAATACATATTCTAAGTATTACGCTTTTCTATTGTGTCAACTAACAATAGCAGCTACTTTACTAACACTAGCAACACCTAGATATAATTCTCAAAGCATTATGGCATTTTCAAGCGCTTCATCCATAGGAGTTTTATCTCCTTCTTTCTAACTCCATGGAGAAAACACTTTAGAAACATTTCTATTGCGCGATGAAGGTAGAGTTGCAGTTACTTGGTATTGATAGGAATAGATATGAAAAAAATATGTCTTTCATTGTTGTAATTTAATTTTAAATACAGTAATAATAAAAAAAATCTGATGTGTGCAGCACATGACTTTCCTTATATAATGCAATGCATTTACTACTTTTACAGTTAAAAAAATGTTATTCTTACAGTCGGTACTTACATTCTTTCCAAGATATTGAATTTTCTTCAATTAGTTCAAGTTTTCTTCATTTTCATTGATTTAGCGTCATTTTTATCCATTTGGCGAGATTTTCATTAATTTGGCAATATTTAAAAATGTCGCCAATTTGGAGGCACTCCGCTAAATTCGTCGCCAAATCTCACCAAGCGTTATGGACGGAGAAATAAGTTATTCTTACAGTGGATAAATGGCTATTGGCGTTCAAATACAAAAGTATTATTCAAAGTATCTTTTCTCGTAAATGAAACGAGTTAGATTCACAAGAATGATATCACCAAATTTATCGCATGATATTACATATGAAAAGTGAACATGTCTCTTAACACTTAATATTTTTTTTCATTTATGGGATTTTGTGATAAATTTATTTGAAAAATGTACAATATCTCGAGAACTGTTCGTGCTAGCGTTCTAAAGTTTAGGTCAATCGTTTTCTAAGAAAAAATTACAAACGAAATGTCTATTTGCGTAATTTTATTAAAGGTTTTGATTTTTTGATTATTTTTTCAAAATTTCACTCGAAAATTTAGGGGGGTCCTGAACATTCGATTATATTTTAAAGCAATAGGCTTCCAGTATTCACGGATTGTGATTTTTGTGATAAATTTAATTCTAATCGCTTCATTCGTTCGTGAGATATCGTCTCCACAGTCTCATTGACACACACACACACACGTGCAGACATCACCTCAAAAATATTCGATTCGTGATCAGGGATGCTTGAAACGTGCTCCCCCGTCGAAAACTCGAATTCGAATTTTCGACCCCGTCACAATACTTTTCTTATACATTATGTACATAAGGAAAGTGAAAAGTTCTCTCATAAGGCCTTAAAAATGTGCAAAATATAAAAGATGTAACCTTCCATTAAACAAACAGAGTAATTCTTTAAAAACGAACATGAAAAGTTCTTTTTAGATTGTTTTTAAATGGTTGTTCTGGTTTAGATCTCAGTAAAACACTCACTAATTTTTATGAAACGTTTAAAAATATTTACTTTTCGTCTTTAAATAAATATTACATAAAATATATTTCACTACAGAAACACAGTTGGAAACCGAAGAGATTTTCTCTATCAAGGTTTTTCATTCTTTGTACTTATTACTGTAATTTGATTTTACAAAATTGCATCATGATAATATTTTTATATATATGATATGTTTTAGAGAATGCATATAATACCCCCTTTCGTACATACTATTTTTGACCTAATGAAAATGATTTCATAAGAACCTTGTAACAACTGTAGTAACCTAATTTATATATGTAAGTGTATTTTATAACAGTTTTGCCACACAGTCTAGCCACCGGCCACACAAACAGCAACCATAACCCTTCGGGTTGGTCGTGTGGTCTGGGCTTTCTACACAGTCTAGCCAAAACAGTTACCTCACACCTTTCTGGTAGGTCGGACGGTCTGGGACTCAACAACAACAGCACAGTCTAGCCAAAATATTATAAATACTTCTCTAGTATCTCGTTGGTCTACCTCGAGCTGCCATAGCATGTTGAACATGTCATAACATTTTTTACAGTCGAAATGTTTGCAGAAATATAATTAAACCACTCCAAAATCCAATGTTCTTTTATTTCAGTCATTGAAGAAGGCAAATATTTACAAATGGATTACAATCCGGAGAATCGTTTTGTTATAGTAGAATAATTGAGCCAGTTTCGGCTTTCTAGAACAAGTTGTTGACAAATCAGGATAGATATATGGTGGTATTGTAATCTAAAAAAACTAGGCTGGTAAAATGTTATATTAATTGTAACAATTAGCCACCAAGAACTTGCAGACTTTTTCAAAGTAATGTATCATTTCAGACGCCATTTTATTGTTAAACGCAGACGATAAAATGTGTTTAATTTAAAAAAAATATCCTGTAACAATTCGATGTTAATTAAGACTTTTTATAAAGGAACGAAAGCAATTTTTTATATTTTGGGAAATATTTCTGAATTTAATGCATTTGAAATTTAAATTTGTAGGAAAACATATTTCAAACTAAACTCATATTTTATTACTTCGCTTAAATTCTACATCAAAGCATTTCCATAAATGTGCTTTCGTATAGTTTAAAAATTTTTTTAAAAAATTTATGTAAAATGTAACCTACCTCACAGAAAAAGATAGAATTCCTGCAAATTTACAAGCTTTTGTCACTTTCGATAATCTCATTGAAAATAGCGAAGATTTTTAAAAAAAATATTCTAAGTAGTATAATTTGTTTTAGCAACTTTTATAAAGACTTTCCGCTGCTTAGTTATAAAAAATACTCAATTTTTATGGAGAGAGGTTTTAAAACATTTATTTGCTATTTTTCAAAAACACTCCTGACAGATTTATTTCTGGTTTGTTTTACTGCAAAATACTTTTGACTTGTTAACCAAAGTATGAAACGTGTACCCTAGGAGTACGCGAAACTAATCATATGGATTACGCCACAGAATTTGCAAATTTTCTGTGCTAACAGCAAAAGCAAGTCTATTCATAAATTTATATGTATATATAAAAGGAAAGTGATACAACTATATGAATTTCATCAAATATGTGATTTTAATGTTATGGTACTACTTTAGCTAAAATAAGTTATAATTTTACTCCGTAGTTAGTACCAACAATTTTTGACCCCCCTATAAAACTAATACTGATTTGTTGAATATGTTACGTGATTAGTGATTGAGCTAAAAATCCGATGTCATATTTTGATGTATTTAAAATAATTTAATACAAAACGGTAACATATACAGTTGCACCAAAACAAAGTTATCATTACTAGAAAATTTTAATGCTTTTTATCTTAGAATGTCTTGCATCTAATTACATCCGAATTATCCCTTGTTACACCCGAATTGTTGCACCCAAATTGCCCTGTGTTATCCGTTTAGAATGAATTTGTTAAGTATAAAATATAAATTAATTTTAAAATGTATTTTCGTAACAAATTTTTCTATAAACAAAAATATTTTGTATAAATTTCATAATATTATATAGCCATGCCTGAAAAAATTTTTGATGCTAAATTTTAATGCCACTTTTAATAAATATTTTTCACATCGAATCAAAAGAATAAGTTTACTCCCTAGTAGCAATCCAATATTGGCTGTTTATCGGCTCCAATATTGGGCCAATATGAAATACAATATATACGTATTTATAAACGTATATACGATATATACGTACTTATAAACGTATTTTATATTCAATACGTATTTAGTAAACGTTAAATTTTCAAGCTTTGTCAAACTTCATGTAATTGCAAACATTTCATTTTACTATTTTGCAAAAAAAAAAAAAGTCTACCAAAATACAACACTTTGACGTGAAGCTGATATTTTTCAGCGAGTAATTATAATAAAATTCCAATTTCATCCTTTTTCCAACCAATCAGAACGAAGCAAGCGCTGAATCTGTACTATTGTGCATACAAAGAGCATACTAATCATCTCTTCAAGTAACAAACCCATCGAGAAGAAATTCCTTCTCGATGGGTTTGTTACTTGAAGTCCATGGAGAAAGATTAGTCTCTAATCCATGACGAACCAGAATACCCTGGACAAAGAGGACTTTTTACTTGCGCTGCAGGCACAAGCCATTAACTTAAATGAGGGCAGAAATTTTACTTGCTTTTTCCAAATAAGGATTTTATAGACTTGAAACTGAAAAAAAAATGGACTTTAAGACACACACACACACACACAAAAGGAGCAAATAATGAAAATATACTAACCCATTCATTGCATTAGCTAATTTATATCATAGCTTATGCATTTTTATTACTTTCTCCTTCTACTGCAAAGAGAAAGTATTCCCGAATATTTTCAACTTCGAGATTTTGACAGGAAAATATGTTTTAGACATTTGGACCCTTTAAACTTTTAGTACATATGCCATCGTACAAATGAAGCTCTTTTGCTGAACATGCACTGTCATTGCTGGAGGACGTAGTTTCCCATCAAAATGTTTTAAGGCAGCGACTGCCGGCCATAATGATTGAAGAGAGGGGGCTGGCGAACGACAGCGAGCACTGGTGATATCAGCTCCCTTAGTAATTGTAATAGACGTCGACTTTCTTCTGCTTTCCACTTAGCTCACGATTACATGGCGCTGCTTCTACAGGTAAAGTATTATTTCTTCACAGTCCACCTCTTCACAGTGACTTCATGATTTGCACGCTACCACAAATGCCGCCGTGTTCATGCGGAGTACGATCACGTTAAACATGTGGGTCCGTAAGTCCGTCCGAGAGGTTGGTGGTAGGGGAAGGAGGGTACGGTCCCTGTGGATGCCTCCCCCACTGGGTTTCGGTCTAAATTGGGTGGCACTTCCCGGCCGTTCATACAGTTACCTTACACCTTTCTGGTAGGTCGGACGGTCTGGGTCTCAACAACAACAACAGTGACTTCATGTTACTTGAGCCATTTTTTGTAGAAATTTGAAGCCGACTTTTCAGGGGTAGGACAGCCCAGTGGTTAGCGCGCGGGGATTGTCGGCTATGCCCCAAGTGTCTCCGTCTTCACTCGGAGTAAGGGTACATTAAATTTGTGAGTCCGTAAGTCCTTCAGAGATGTTGGTGGTAAGGGAACGTGGGTACGCTCTCTGTGGATGTCGTCCTCACTGGGTTCCGATCTAAATTGGGTGGCACTTCCCGGACGTCCAAACAGATACCTTACACCTCCGGGTAGGTCGGACGGACTGTGTGAAAGAAGAAGTCCCCTTCTCGGTAGGACTTAATTTGTCAGTTCTAAACAGAAGTTTCCAAAATTGTTGTTAATGGAATTGCTGTTTATGTTGGTTATTCTCGATGACATTGCAGAAGCAGATATTAGTTAATCAATGCTGATGAACGTATAATAAGTTCGAAAAGGTTTCATGGATGTTGATATCTGCAAAATGAGAGGGTTTTCCAAATATTATTTCTTCATTTAAAAATAGGAAGGTTTGGCAATTTGTTGTGTTTATATTGCAAAAATGTAACACATGCTTAAATAAAACTTTTGTTTGATGTTTGAGAATGTTACTCATCAAAAAGTGTTACGCATCCATTTTGTATAAGCTGAGCTGTGAAAAGATTGGATACATAGAATTAAAGCTATGTGTGAAGATTCCGTTTTTCATCCACACGATTGAGAGTCTTGAATGAAATACGACCCAAAATTTCTACAAAAACTTTTACGTTCCTTTTAATCTGAAAATCTAAAATTTATATAATATAATATAATTAAATTATAATATAATATAATTTAATTATATTATATTATATTATATTATAATTTAATTAGAGTCTGCATCGCAGTTATTTTAATTAATCAAAGCGCTATGCCTTCTGTAAACATGAAATTTTGAAAAAGTATTTTGTAAAAATAGGAAATAGGGGTATATGGCAAAGTGTATTTATTTAGAAAATAATTTGTCAAAACAGAAATGACTATAAAATAGTTATTTAAAAAGGATATATTTGTGTATACTTTCATAAAAATTATCTGATGACCTATAATTTTTATTCATTTTTTGCGGAAAACGCTTAAAATGAATAATTTTTATATTGCACCATTTGCATTTTATATTGCAGAAATATTATAAAAATTTATTATTTATTAAAAAGTTGTTTTTAAGTAAACGCAAAGAAACATGAATTATGCAAAAAATAATAATAATAAAATTCCTGAAAATTGAGATGGAATGCATGGAAATATCCATATATATGTTACTTCTGATAATCTCTTTGGGATATACTGCGTATTTTTTAAAAATGATACAGTCAAATTTACTTTTAGACATATTTTAGAATAATCATTACATTTAAAATATGAATAACACCCACTTATCCATTTATGATAAAAGGAAATTTTAATATATTCCATTAGCCATCTTTCAAAAACACTCCAGATAAATTAGCTTGACTACAAAAACACTTTTATTCCGACACAAAAGGGATTTTTTTTATATCAAAGTTTCTTCTTCAATAAACATACTTTTAATTTTCAGGTTTTCCCATACTCAGCGGGGTAAAAATTAGATTTTTTAAAAAAAGCTTTTTGACGTGACGATAAAGCTAATTTTTTGTGTGTATCAAAATTTTATTAAAAGATACCTTATGAAGAGTTGTTCAAAATTAAAGTTAAAATTATACATAATTTATAAATTTTGCAGCTTCTTTTCGCCTGCGAACTAATTTTATGTCGGCTATGTGGAAGGACTGAAATTGTCAATTCCTATAGAAGCTCGCAAAAAATATGACATATAGCAAGTTTCTTGTTGCCGTTTCAGGTATCGGCTATTCCATGCTGACGAGCTCATAATAAGTGTGCAACCGGTCTATAGATGCTGGTATCCTCAAAGGGCGTGTCTTCCATACATATTTAAATTATTAGAACTGTTTTTCCATAGAGATATCTCGTCTGACTTTTGCATAGAAACATTGATTAAATTCCTGGTTGATTTTTTCCGGTCGGTAATACGTATTTATGGTGTTTTTGAAAGAAATGATAATTTAATATGATCTTTCTATAACTAGTATTTCATAACCCTATAAAAATTGCTAGTTGAATCCAGACGATCTGCAAGTATAAGGAAGACTTGAACAACGTTTTTAAGTGCACAACGGAAAAAAAATGCAGTATATGTAAGATGGTATATCAAATTCTGTGTGTCTGGCTGCTGAGTTCAAATCGAAAGCCTTGTGGAACAAAATAGTCTGTAACTTTTAAATTGTTCAAGCAAAATTCCAAGATTTTAAATGTTTCTCATTATTTTATAGGATGAGTCCCAAGTGTATGCAAAGTTTCGAATTTTTACTTTCAACAGAATATGAATTGCACAGCAAACTAGTTTTGGCTGTGAAATTCATCTCTTAACCCTTTCCGGACGGTCTACGTACTTACATGTCGATTGATAATGTGTATTCAAGACTGCAATCCGGAAAGGGTTAAGGGAACTCATACCTCACTAGTACTTATGAGCTGCCTCCATGTTAACCAATGGGAAAATTAGTTTAGATGATTCCTCCGTGAATTTTGCCCGTAAATGTCCTCCGTGAATTTTGCCGTAAATGTTAACTGTTTTCGCGATATTAAAGGATAAACACATATATTTAATTTGAATTTCGATTTTTTTAAATATTCAAATTTAAAGTGTTTCAAAAATGAATTTAAAAGTTAACATCCCAACGGAAGTTTACATTAGGGGCTTCTGTAGCAAATTTGAAAGAAAATTTGAATATTTTGTTTGATTAAATAAAATAGTATTACATTTTTCTATTGATATCAGCAAATATTATAATTTTATCATTATAAGATCGATTTAAAATAATCCATAAACTATTTTAAGTACAGATATGTGGAGCAGAATGAAGATAAGTTTACGGTAACCCTGTAAGTCGCGTGCTGTGGATCATACAATCTCTGTCGGTCAGCAATAGATCTTTATATGCAGTCAACAACTAGGGGGAGAAAGTGATTGTTTGACATCTATTTATCAAGAAAAGCACAGCCCTCTATAGTTCCCCACGTCAGGGTGCAACAGCTCTTTGCTTTTGTGGTTCCAGAGGGACAGTGACAATATTGTTTTTCCTAGAATTGGTAAAAGATTCCAAACTAGTTTTGGACAGGACTTTAGCTTATTTCAGTTCATGCGCTTCTGCTGCCGATGCAAATCTATTTTCATTTTTGAGAGAAATATTTGTCTTTCCCTTTCCTTTTGTACCAGACAATCTCCCACTCTGATTTTTTAAATATACTAGGGACAATACAGTGAGTTAATTTTACTCAACTGTATGATATTAAAAATCTGATGTGGGCAGCACATGACTTCCTCTACAAACTTATATTCATCTTCTTTTTATTTCTTTAATAATTCATTAAATTGAATGTAATTGCACAAAATAACTCTGAATTTGAACTTTTAATTTAATTTTCGGTTGTTGCCTGGACATATTTTCAAAGGTGGCGTAGCAGAAACGAGAAAAAAAGTTAAATATCTCGAGAACTGTTAGTCACAGAGTAATAGGGTTGGTCTTATTCTTTTCATCGTCGAAATTTTCGTATAAACAAGCATTTAATTGAAATACTTGAGCATTCGTAGTCTTTTATTTTAAATTTTGACGATTTTTGTGGGCCATTTACCCCAAAAAATGCAGGTTCATTTTTTTCGAATCATATCAAAATCTAATCAGCATCAGGGTAAAGTGGATATATATATTGCACACACACATACACATACACATAGAAACACAGACACACACTCACAGACACACACACGCAGAGACACATACACACACGCACGCACAGACACACGCACACGGACACACACACACACAGACGTCACGCTAAAAATTGTGTTTTTGTGTGTTCTAGTGGTCCCGAAACGTGTAGATCCGTCGAAAACTCAAGTTGCGATTTTCAACATGACTGTAATACTTTCCCTATATATTACCATGCATTGCAGGGAAAGTAAAAATGATCGTTATTAAAATTTTATGTACAATATAAAAAGAAAATTGTAAACGTTTTTGTGAAAAGAAAAAGCAATACCTAAAAAGTTAGAGAACGTGGCTTGCAAATTTAAACCAAACGGTACATAATAATTTTCTATTAGCATCTCTTTAAAAAAAGTTTAGAGGGTGAATATTAGTTTACTACAAAAACATTAATCTAGGAGAAACGATTTTTTTTTAAATACGCTTTCTTCAAGTGAGTATAATTTTGAAGATTTTACTTATTATCTAATAACAACAAAAATAAATGTAAAATATTAATTCATGCATAACTGAGAGTATATTTTTTGTTAGAATAGACTAATTAGCATAATGACAGTTAACATGTTAATAAGTTACAGTGAACAAATAAAATGCCCTTTTAATATTTTTTAGCAGATAAGAGCGATACATTTCCTTAATTTAAGCTTTAAATAATTTTATTTTTAGTACACCACATTTTTGTTTTATGCTTTAAGTTATTTTATATTTAGTATACCACAGTTATTTTATATTTAGTATGCAGCAGTACACCATATGTATAGATAATTGTACGCGGTGTATTGTCATGTTAACTATAAGTTGTCTATTAATAGCATAAATCCCGTTCAAAGCTGTTTAAAAAGAAAATTCATTGAATTTTCCGATATGGCGTCAGGATGGGGACATTGCGGTAACATTTTCAGTCGCTAAAGGACAGATTTGTGCGAAAATCGTTCGAAATGGCGCTTCATTATTTAATAATTAAACATTAATTGGAATTTTTAAAAAATCTCGATGAGCCGTTTCCTTGCCGGAGACTGTACCAAATTCCATAGCAGTACATCCCTCAGGTTTTCCGCTGCAGACGAGACTCAACATACATCGATCAAACAGACAGCTTATTTTATTATTATTATTATTACTATTATTATTATTATATATACACTTATTTCCATAAAAATGTGCTCACCAAGAAAGAGTTGCCAGAATCGAACCAAATTTTATACGTGTGAGTGCAACGTTGATATAAGTGATTACAAAATCAAAGCAAAAGGACCATTTATTACCGGAAAAACTACAAATGAATGGAGGTTCTAGTACCCTGTTGAGCCACCTCTAGCGTGAATACACGATGTGATAAGCGCGGGCATTGGGGCATACAGGTCCTGTATGGTGTCCTGCGTCATCTTATTTCACATTTGTTGTAAGCGCACTTCTAGTTCGACTAAACTCGTAGACTGTCCAACTTGCAGTCCCAAGTGATCCCATACATGCTCGATCGGTGACAAATCTAGGGATCGGGCAGGCCAGAGAAGAGTGGTAATGTGGCGGAGTCATTCCTATGACACCCTTGCTGTGTGTGGCTGAGCATTGTTCTGTTAAAAAAGGCTTCCTGGGAGTCCTGCCATGAGTGGCAAGACATGTGGCTGAAGGATGTCACGAAAGTACCGCTGGGCTGCCATGGTTCCGTGGATCAATATTAGAGCTGATCGGGCGTCGTATGCGATGGCACCCCATACCATCACACCAGATGTTAGAGCGGTGTGCCGCTGTAAAGCGTAGGAAGGCTTGATGTACTTACCACGGGGTCTTCATAGACGTACACGGTTGTCAACTCTGCCCAAATTGAATCTCGATTCGTCGCTGAAGACGACCTGGTTCCATTCGGTTGCGGTGTAATCCCGTCGAGCGCGACATCACTTCAAACGGAGGCGATGGTGGGCGGGTGTCATTGGCAGCACACGTAATGGGCTCCGCGATACCAAATGTCGTTCAGCAAGGCTACTCGCGATGGTACGGACAGACACAGAGGCGTATAGTGAAGGTGCTGCCTGTGTCCGGGTGGCGGACAAATGATGCGTTTGGCGCTGTGCGTGTGTGTCGGGTGATGTGACGGTCATCTCGACTATTGGTTTGCCGAGGTCGTACTGAGCCTGGTTGCCGTGTATGCGACCTCTCTCTCGTCCACTGGTTCCAAAACCTTCTGACAGTGAAGTCAGAACGATCTAGGTGGAGGGCTATTGGCCGAGCTGATCACCCGGCTTCCATCATCCCGATAATTCTTCCCCTCTCGAAGTCTGACAGTTGACCATATTGTCTTCGATGGCGGCATAACGGTATCTCTAAAGAAAAAGCGTACCCTTTCAACAGATTACGTTCAGGCAAAACCCCTCTGCGGACCTTTTTTCTGCGCCAGGAATAACGAAGTTCAACGGCCTTTGGTGGCATTACGCAATGCGCAATCACGCTGTATTTATGCAAATGATTACGCAATGCGCAATCATTTGCATATCTGCCTGACAGGTACCTTCATGCTGCCAAGCTTCGTTACGATCGCACAATTACTTCTTGGTGCGCAAATTTTTATGGCAATGAGTGTGTGTATATATGTACATATATATATATATATATTTACAAATGTTACATCCATCGGGTGATTAACTTTCAAAAGTAAATCACCCAATGCAAATTTTCATTTTTCGAAAGCGTATTTGAATTTGAGTGGGTGAAAATCGCTGAAAATGTAGATGGCAGTATGTAAATATCATATGTTACAGCCAATCACGATTGACAGTCCGGATATATGATAATTAGGCTGTCGTTGAAGTCGCCAGCATTCTAAAGGGTTTCAGTGAGTGCATTTAAATTGCATTTAAATGCTGAAACGAAATGTCTATAATTTTTCTAGGATTACTTGTTATGGTGTTTCTGTGGCTGAAAAGAGACGAATGACAGATAGTGAGCGCTATCGTGCTGTCAGACGCATTGAAGCAGGACAATCAATCAAAAATGTCGCTAATTTCTTTGACGTTGATAATTCGGTAATTTCTCGATTATGGAAACAATTCCAAAAAAGTCAAAACAGTTGTTCGCAGACCTGTACTAGGTCGACCAAGGATTACCACGCCCTCCGTTGATTGGTATATTGCTTTAGTAGCCAAGCGGAATCGACGAGCGACCTCCATAACTGTTACATCCATAGTTGCAGCGGCACTTGGTAAGACAATATCTGCCAGTACTGTGCGCCAAAGGCTCCACGTGAAGGAATTGTACGCCTGAGTGCCACGTTTTTGTTTTCCACTAACTGCCCTAGTCAGAGGGGCAAGATGAAAGTTGTGTCGTTAACATGTCAGTTGGACTGTCTCAGATTGGTGCAACGTCCTGTTCACGAACGAATCCAGATTTGCCCGGGAATAAGGTGGTAAGCGTGTGAGGATCTGGAGAGAACGAGGCATACGCAATCAGGCCAAGAACATCATCGAACATTACGAATTCAGAGATGGCAGCGTCATGATGTGGGCTGGAATTTTAATGAGATATCGCACAAAGATGCAAATCTTTAAAGGCGGTTCTGTAACTGCTACGCAGTATCGGAATGAAGTCCTAAACCCCATTGCGAGACTCTACGTTTCAGCAGTTGGTCCTGATTTTCTCCTTATGTACGATAATGTCCGTCCCCATCGAGCTAACATCGTTGGCGAATACCTGAAAAGTGAGGGCATTTCTCGTATGGAGTGGCCGGCGTATTCCCCGCGACCTTAACCCCATAGAAAACCTTTGAGATGTCCTGTTTCTGCACGTTTACCTCCTCCAGCCAGTCTCAGAGTGTTGAACACTGCCCTATTCGATGAATGGCCATTGCTCGCATCTGCGATAGTTGATCATCTCATTGAAAACATGGAAAATCGTTGTAAAGTTTGTGTGAAGATCCGGGGTGGTCGCATACCATATTAATGTAAGTTTTGTTTGGTTTGTTTGCCTTTAAACGCAATTCTGGTTATGACCCAAATGTGATGTCATCATATAACTTAAGTAAATATTTTTTTTTCATCTTTGTACATAATTATTGTTTCTTTAATGCATAAACACATTTGCTAGATTCATGTACAAATTTGAGTTGATCAAAGCTGTACTTTTCCATTTTTCAAAATTATCACGTACAAATGCACCACCCAGTAATTTTACTATTGCATCCTTGCTTGGATATCTCATTTTTATGAATTTAACCCATTCTTTTAATTAGAATTTCCACTTGTCCTATACTGATTCCTATTTTTGAAAGATTATTGTTAAAACTTTTCCGTTCACTCTTATATTCATTCCGGTTTCCATGTGCATTTACGGGGTAGTTTGCTGTTGCTGTGCTTTCAGCCGGCAAGCTCCTCCTTCAACACGTGGCCACTGCATATGTAAGTTTCTATTTCTGTTTTTTAATTATTTTGAATTTTATTATATTTCTTTCCATTAGCCAGTTGGCAGTTCCAATAGGGCTTATAGTTATATATTTTCGCCATTGTCAGAAACTGGCTATTCTTTTTGTTTCAATTCGGATTGCATGGCTGTCCTGAGGAGTGTGCAATACCGAATTAACCACCTATTTTAAGTTGTAAGCATACAGTCTAATGGCATGGTCTTGTCAGCATTTATTAGTTTCGAATTGTTGTTCTCCTTGTCTTGATCTTTCATCTTGAGCTAATTGTTATTGCTTTTTCTCCTTTTTTGCCATGTTTGCTCTTTCATATTTTTTATATATATTTTTATATTTAATTATATATTTAATAATGTTTTTTGTATACATCTATACTCATGCCCTTTCCGATTGTATTTTATCATTTCATTAATTATTCCCCTCATATAACTTTTTACAATTATAGTGATAATTTACCTAAAATTTTTATCCTATTAGTCTTGGTCTATAGTTACGTAGGTCAACACTTTTTTGTATCGGATGTGCTAGACATGGGTTTTTAACACTTTACAACATAGTTCAAGAGTGTTTATGACTTTGTTCATTCTGTTTGTCTATCTGTCTGTCTGTCCGTTCGCACGATAACTGCCGTAAAAATGACTTTATCAAAATGACATTGTAGTATGTTGTTGAGACGGTATGTGAGACATATGAGAATGTAAATGAATAATATCAACCGATTAGTTTTGGATTGAACCCGGGTTGAAAAAAATAAAATACATTGAACCCTGTGAGACCTAATTTTTCAAACATTTTTTAAACAAATTTATAATTCACAAATTGCTTCGAAAATTGTAGGAAATATTTACATTATTCCATAAAAATATAAAAAAATTCAGCAAAATATGTTTGGTAGATTTTTAAATAAAAATTAAAGTAATAATTGCACCCATATTATATGAAGAGATCACGTGACCCACCTAAAAATAAAATATGGCATCCATCTTTTATCCAGTAGCAAAATCGTGATTTTAAAAGTTCTTTTAAATGTATATTTTGTGTTGCATCCGTCCTGAAACCGCTATATTTTTGTTTAAATTCCATGCATCCACATACTGAAATAATGCAATTATAATCTTTTTGAGTTTAAATAACATTAAACTTTGATTATTTCTACATCGAAGCCTAATTTTAACGTATGCATAATGTAAACACATCAAGCTGTATAATGAGATGTATAAGTATTACTGATTTTTTTTAACTTAAAATAATTAGCTCTGTGGAGTCTGGAATATAGCTGATATGAATGAAATATTCATTGATTTTACATAGAAAAGCAGACGATTTTATAGTATTGCCTTTTTCGATGACGTTTTAAGCATGGCGTTAGAAAGTACTTAAACATCCATGGTTTAAAGTTTTTAAGTAAAATAAATTATTGCAGTATTGTGATAATTTTAAAGATATCACCACTGAATGTATCGCATTTCAGAGATGTTTAAATAAAATTGCATTGCAGTTGGAATGTGTTTCATAAGTAATGCTTTATGCATGATTGATCTTTCTTGTTTTGTACTTACAGTAGTTTATGCATATTTTTAAATATCAATTATATATATATATATATATATATATATATATATATATATATATATATATATATATATATATAATGGATGACTATCGGGTTTCGGCATAAGGGTGAGTATATCTGAAACTGTGCACTTTGCGAACTGCTCGCGTGCTGCTGTGGTTAAACTGTATCGTCAATGAAGCAAATACACTAATAAGCGACGTGGAAACTGAGGAGTACCTAGTGCCCATTAATGTGAGAGGTGAAGATCCGATCGGCTCCGAAGATCGAAATCGGCTCCGAAATCGGCTCCGAAATCGGCTCCGAAGATTCGTGAGCGCCGATTGCCGCGCTACAGTGGATCAACTCACCGGCCGAATGAATTAGGAGGCTACCGGAAGTGTGTCTCAAACGACAGTTCATCAAACGCTGCTGCGTATGTGCCTCCGAAGCAGACGGATTGTCGCTGCATCTATGCTAACGAAGGTCTATCGGCAGAAAAGGCTTACATTTTCCAAACAGTGTCTGAATTGGACCTCCACTGATTGGCAAAATTTTGCCTTCTCCGATGAGTCACGTTTTTTGCTTTATGAAACGGATGGACTTTGGCGGATAAGGCGTCGTGAAAGATCGGAAGACAAATAATAATCAACCATTGCTGGAAGAACACAATGCGGTGGGAGCAGATCACTCACATACATTCATGCTGATTGTCTTCTCTGGGGCAGATGGAATCTAGTACCAGCACGATAATCCGACTTGTTACACTGCGAGAACTGTCCAAGAGAGGTTGGAGTAGCACGATGAGGATTTCAAAGAGCTTCCCTGGTCCCCGAATTCACCAGACTTAAACCTAATTGATCATCTGTAGGACCACCTCGATCGGGTTGTTCGCTATATAGATCCTCGACCATGTACCCTCCAGCAGCTGTCAGATGCACTGCAGTCAGCATGGTCCCACATACCCGTGAACACCTTGCAGCACCTTATGGAGTCACTCCCAGCTCGCCTAGCTGCTGCACTCTGTGGTTACTCCGGATATTTGCTGGTGGTCACTATAATAGTGACTCGACTGTATATAAAATGAGAATTTTTTCATTAATTTTAATTTAATTTTATTTTCTCATTATATCGCAATATCCCGAAGGAAAAATTCAACTGCATGCTTTTCTCCATTAGGAATGTATTTATTTTGTAGGTAGTCTGCCTAACACATAGTTCCACAGCACAGAACTTTCCTTTAAACATTATCGTTACAGCCATTTTGTGTATGGTTTGTGTATGCATGGCAAGCTAGTAGTGCTGTTTCAATTTTATAATTTTATGTAATGATTCTTAAATAACTAATGTTTGTCCCACCTCATTAATTTCACACAGAACTCTACAAAATACCGTTAAAAAGATTTTAGGTAAAAACATTTTGGTGACATGATATTCTCATATGAATAATCTGTTAATTTCTATAAATGGTGACAAAGAAGTGTCATGATACATTTTTTCGAGTTATAAAAACATTTTAAATTAACGTTACATGTCTTGATTGAAAATGTGAAGAACTCCACATAATGGTAATCTCTTAAGTAGCTTTTATAACTTAATTGATTAATAATTCAATTCTAGCAAATTTCTTCCAATTAATTAGCAATCTGTTTTCAATTTAATGAAAGCTAATTTGCTTTAAAGTATAAATTTTAAACATACATACCTTGTTTTTCTAATTTCTTAATAGAATGAAAAAAATAACGCCGGAATATATATATCTCTGGAAAATAAATTTTATTTTTCTTTATAAGAAAATAATATTGGCTAAAATCAAAACATAGTTTTCTATTTCTCTGGAACGCATTTTTTTACGTGTGTCATTTAATGTTTAAAAAAAACTGTGTTTATCTATAAGTTGCTAGACTAAAAAATTATCAATTTAAGATCAACAAATTAATTAATTCTAACAAATTAATATTATTCCAACAAATTAAATGGGAATATATTTTTTTATTTTAGTACATAAGAACGAAGTTAAATGATTTTGTTTTAAATGCATTTTGATGCCTTAGTTAAATATATATTTTTTAAAGCAAGTAATTTATTGTGTAATAGTTAAATTGTACCACAAGAGAGTAATTGGTAAAAAGTCAAAATTCAATATTTTTTATTTTACTTTTTCTATATACATAGCAATATGTAATGAAAAATATTGGGACGGAGTAGAAAATGAAATCTAATTAAGCAATTTACACGCATTGTCCATTATGTCAAATAGAACGTTCTGAGAAATATAACAACAGTCTGTGGACACGCTATATTTTGAAAGAATAGAGAACTTCGTATTGAAGTTAGTATGGTTATTACAATCTATGAATGCTGATTTTAAGCGCAATTGGCCTACTGATTACTGACCTGATTTTAAACGCAATTGAATATACGAAAATACAAATTATCTTACGTATTTTCATAAAAATTCATAAAAAATAATGACAAGTTTTGAAATGCCCTTATTTACAATTTAATGGCTAAACAAAAATGTCAACGTCTTCAAATAATAATATAAAAAATCTGATGTGGGCAACACATGACTTTCCTTATATACTGCAATGAATTTACTACTTTAACAGTAAAAAAAATCTAATGTGGGCAACACATGACTTTCCATATATAATGCAATGAATTTACTACTTTTACAGTAAAAAAATAGTTTTTTCTTATAGTAGATACTAATATTCTTTCCAAGATATTGATAATTTTGATTGATAATTTTCGACAATTAGTCGTCATTTTCATTGATTTAGCGTCATTTTTATCCATTTGGCGAGATTTTCGTTAATTTGGCAGCATTTCAAAAAGTCGCCAAGTTGGCGACATTCCTCCAAATTCGTCGCCAAAATCTCGCCAAGCGTTATGGACGAAGAAATAAGTTGTTCTTACAGCAGATAAATGATTATTGGCGTTCAAATACAAAAGTATTACTCAAAGTATCTTTTTTCATGAATGGAACGAGCTAGATCCACGAGAATGATGTCACTAAATTTATCGCATGGTATAATATATGAAAAGTGAACATGTGTCTCAATAGGAAATATTGTTTATTTCATTTTATATGACTTTTTGATAATTTTTTTGAAAAATGTGCATTATCTCGAGAACGGTTCATGTTAGCGTTTTAAAATTTATATCAATCGTTTTCTAATGAAAAATTACA